>BGPR01000470.1:521818-593493 GCA_013235015.1 Araneus ventricosus
GCGACTCGCTGATATATATTTACAATTACCAACAGAAAACAATATTTTTTGAAGAAAACCAAACATTAAAACAAAGCGATGACGTCCAGGAAGCGTCTTCTGTAAGGAAATCCTGGACGAACGCAAATTAAGTATTGAAGATGCTTCCTGGACGTCATCACTTTGCTTTGATATTTGGTTTTTACAAAAAATAGTGTTGTTACTTGTAAAATTAATCAGGCGTACGGTAGCACTGCTGCAATGGCGAACTCATCGGTCAGTGTAGTTATTTTCCATAATCTCTCTTTCTGAATTAATTGCCTCAGGTATAGATAATGAAATTATTACCGACTATTTGGGAATTCTAAAAATACATAGATTTAATTGTAACACATGTTAAATTGTTCCTTTTCGGAAAGTTTTATTGTGTAGGATTAACTAAAATGTCATAAAATGTCAGTTAAGTTGGTAAACTTACAACTTTTACTTCTCTGTTCCTATTCTCTCGAAAAGCATACAAAACTAACCATTTTGTAACGACCTTTTTCTTAATCTTATGGTTTACCTCCTATAATTCTCGGGGCTGTTAGTTGTCTATAATTTTTTATCCCCCCTCCTACTAATAACCTCCAGTTGCTGCCACTGCTGTTTTAGAGTTGTACAATCGCAATTGGGTTAGGAACTCGGTTAAATGACAAGATACGATCCAAGATTCTAAACCACATAAACTTGGTAACGTTTGACTTTCAAAGGCAGATTACTGGAGCTATAGTCACAAAAGTGGTGTCTAGGTATAGTAAATTAGTGTAATTTGGCGGCAAACTCCGAAATTAGAGTTCCTATCTCGAAAACGGAACGATATAGGGAAGAAGGTCAATTACGGAGTTGTTGAGTATCATTGATTTAGGACAAAAAGACATCCTATGGACATTAATACTAGGAAAGGAACACTTAAAAACGCACTTTTGCTTGCTCGCAATTCCCGAAATTGCGAGAACAAAAAGCGTGGACGGAAGAATAAAATGTTATCTTTCAGACAAAAATGACACCAATGGATTTCTTTTCTGTGGGGATGCCTCAAACAGCAGGTGTATGCCACCTCTCCACCAATTTTGAAGTATCTTCAACGATGGATTACTGACACTAATCAAAGGGTGACACCTAAAAGTGGTCAACATGAAATTCAAACAAAGGTCCCAATTCTTATTATATCTGACAGAGATCAGTTTAAACACCGAAAATAAAGGTATATTGTGATACTTATTATTTATTTTTGTTTTGTTTTTTCTAACAGATTTCCTCATGAAGCAACATTGGAAATCGCGAACAAATAAAAGAAGTTTTAAACATTCTGTTCTTAGCGTTTAGGTCCAAAAAGTATCTTTTTGTACTAAAATGATGATGCTCTACAACTTTGTAATTGACCTTTTTCCACTATTTATACCGTTTTCGAGGTAGTAACACTAACTCCGAAGTTCGCAGCCAGGTAGCTCTAAAAGTGGTCTCATGACGTAGCGCATAACCACTTTATTATACCTAGACACCATATTTATGATTATACCTGCAATCGTACTAAAATTAGGCGGGGAGGGTCAGTAACTTTAGTGTATTATATATATATATATATATATGTTATCAAAATATAACTTGTTATATATGATCTTACATAAACAAAGTAAACAAGACATATCATGAAGCCAATTCTATACTAAAAATTCATAATTTAAACAATACAGCAAAATCTAAAACAAAATCTAAAGAATTGAAAATACTATAGATACCATGAACAAAAATTAAATTTAAACATTTATGTCAACATGTAAAAAACTCTGTTGTATATATATATATATATATATATATATACAACAGATATGCTATGAAATATGTAAGCGTGAATTTAAGCATAAATAAGTTGCATTTTATTTAAATGCTGCTTTTTAAAAAATTTAATTCCAGATGTGTAATAGCCAGTAGTTAATGAATTCTGAAACTTTCGAAAACTGTTATATCGAAGTTATAAGCAAGTTACAGAAAGTTTTGGTTCAGTTCTTTTCTTTCTTTTTTTCAAGTTGTGAAGAATTAACTGTCTCCTGAATTCAGTTTTTATCTTAAGCGGGATATTTTATACATGCCATTAATATCTTGAGTGCTGTTGCTATGTCTTTTTATATTCGAGTCTTAATGGTTATTAAAATATATTAGAAAATATAAGTCGTCTGTCTAGTCTAAATATGGGAATAAATTTGTTTCCTTCATTAACAGCTCTCTTGCATTGTTGAATTTCTTCAACTCCAAACATCGGATTCTCGAAAAATTTCACAATACAATGCCCAACTTTCCTTCATTCCTTTTTTGTATTGGTAGAAACATCTAGTTTTTGGGTCATAAAGTTTTAAACGTAGCTTGCTTGACATCAGTGTAACAAAAGTGTACTTTACTTACAGCTTTGTTTTGAAATAATAAAGATTGACCTGAAAAAAACAATCTTTAATTTGACAATCTTTTTTTCCTCATGTATAGGAAATCTGAGCTTCGAATAGTCTAATAGTAACTTTCAGCTACGTATTTGTAATCTTATTTTTCTGAAAAGTCTAAATTTTTCTGGAAGATTATTGAAATTGTAAAACTATTGCATGTTAATTCGAGCAGTAATGGCTAAAAGCGCTAGAATAGAATCCAGATATGTAGTAGTCAGTTGCTAGTAAATTCTGCAACTTTCGAAGCATGCGATACCGAGGTTATAAGGAAGTGAAGGAAAGTCTTGGTTCAGTTCTTTTATATTTGACCACATTTCACGAGCCAAAATTTTAAATTCTAGCCTGACCATATTCCTACTAAAAAAAATCTATAGTGTTGTTATGTTCAAGATGAACCATTGCCAGCCTATATATCATCTTTGTCCTATAATCAGCTTTAATTCACCATCAAATTTATACATTACATCATAAAGAGACAGAAATTGAAAATAATTGGACAATTATGTATAGTCAAAATCTGAATTTCTTATTAATAATATGTTCAGACATCCAAAAAGATCAGTAAATTCTTATAGAAGAATCTCATCTTTGCCACCGATTCTTTAGTAATACTTTTAGAGCTTAGACAGCATGTGGCAGGAAAAATAAAAACCTGAACATTAATATGTTTAGGAAGCTGATATTTCTTGTGTCTGTCACCTGGCTTTGATGTTGTCTTAAGTATATTATCGGGGTTTAAATTTAAGTCTGTATCGATAAATCAGATAATTTAGGTATGACCATTCAGATCGTTCAATAAAAGGTTTCTGAAGAATCTGAAGCAATTAACATATAAAACGGTTTATATGCTCTCTTGATCAATCGGGCTATTTTATTCAGGAACTTTTTTGTCAAGTGTGCAACTGAAAACTTTTCTCCAGTACAAGGCGATGAAACTGCCTTGAAAAAAGAGTAACGAAATTTCTTAAAAATTTTATTTTCCAGATATTGAAGAAAATATAAGTTTGTTGTTAAATATGGATTTGTAAAATGGGGGGTCATGTCCTTAATGAAATAATTGTGTATACTAACATGGTAGGCAATACTTTCTATCATTAATTTCATGATATATCTAGTCTGGTTTAAAAGTTGTGTATTACGATATGAATATCTAAAGAGCGAGTTTTAATTAACTTACATCTTTCAAATGAAATAACCTTTGAGTCGCTGCAGATAGCAGTGCAAGCATTTTTTTATTGAATAGAACATGGCAAAGAAATTTAATGGATAACGTTTTTAAAGTGAGAACCATCATAGGTAGCACAAAAACCCAATCTAGGCAAAAAAAAAAAAATCTTTCCCGTGAAATCATTTTGAACATAACAAAAACTTTGAAATTTCCGTATCATATCTTTTACCATTTCTCTTGAAGGCTTAGGTTGGTTCCTTAACGTTAAAGACCACATCCATGGATATAATGTCGCATTTTCACACCACAAAATATTAAATTTCGACAAAAAAATAATTATGATCTTCAGTTAAAAATGATGGTTTGGAAGACATATTGATAAAGACCGGAAGTGACGCTAAACAATTTCTTTTCATACCCTTTCACACTGCATGCATTCGTAGTGACATCTAGTGAGGCTCTGAGAAGTTATTTTACTTCAAAGTTGTAGGTTAAGTAAAACTCGCCCTGTATATTCCAGAGATAATAGAGTAGTTTTACTGTGTGATATAATATAGAAAATTTTATATACAATATTAAAAGTTTTGCTTACAATAAATGCTCTGTAGAAAGTAATCTTAAAATGCGCAGCAAAATCTGTTTAATTTAATGTTTCAGCGGCTAGATATCTACGTACGGTTGTATATCACCAACTGAAATTAACGAATATACATATAAGTTGTACAGCTAAAATAGCAGAAAATAACTATAAATACGTAATTTAGAGAAATAATATACAGGTTGGAAATAGATTTCGCGAGTCTGGCTACAGTTTGAAGATGATGGTTTTTAGAGAAACCACTGTGAGCAAGAATCCTTTAAGTTTATCAGTTGATCTGAATGATAAGGAAAGTCCGCGTGGATGCGACATTTTCTTTCTAAAATAGTTTTTGGCCATTTTTCTTCATCTTCATTTCGATTGAAAACAAAATGGGTATTCCAATTTCTTGATAAAAATCCCAACAACTTATATCAATAGCTCTTGTTTTCTGTGTTTCCCTCGAAAATCCTTGAATGTTGCTAATCACAGATGCAGAAGATGTTATGTTATAAAAAAGTTAAAAGTGCTATATCAATCAAAGTCTAATAACTTGTATCTCTGTTAGATTTCAAATATTGCATCAACATCATTTTTCGGTTTTGTCAGTATTTTTAATTAATTTAATTTTTCGCCACTTAAGTTTCTTTCTTCTCTTGTGGCAACTTTGGAAAATTTTGAAATTCAAACGATAATTTTAGCCGTTTCATTTAATTTCCAAATTTTACTTAATCATTTACTTTGTTTTCGATTTAATTATTATTTGTCTTAACTTTTGTTGTTGTTTCCATTAAGGTTTCAACTTTATTAATTTTTAAATTCAAATTTTGCTACGGGACTATTTCCTCGCCATCTTGTTGCGCATGAATTTAGATGTTATTGGGTTTTGACGTTCTTGACTGAAGCTGTTTTTTCCGTTATGAAAGCAGATTCCTTTGTCTTTTTCGTTTGAATATTCTGAAGTGATAGCACGCATCCTGGAGGCTCCGAGACCGTTGGGATTTTTTTCTTCGGTTCTCGTCCTCTCAGGCATGCAAGCAGTAGATTAAATCTGTTGGTTAAAATATCGACAAAAGAACTAAAATGTTGAATTTAAATAAGAAATCAACAGGCGGCTTATATTTGAACTGATCTTCATTTTATTGTCTTGAACTATTCGAGTTCATGCTGGACTGAAGCCTTTTTTTTTTCTTGCGTTTTGGAATGGTGATTTTATATTGAAGGTGCTCTTCATTTTGCGAACAGCAGTGATGACTTACAAAAAGTTGAAAGTAGTGTGATCATGATGGACAATCCCGTTTTGTGCGAGTGTTACCATCTGATACGATTCTGTTGTTAGTGAACGAAAGATGCCACTTGTGTAACAAAATATGTGAGCAAGAAAGATTTCCAAGTCAACTGAAAAATCGGGGAAAACTATATTTTTCACATGCAAATATTGACCGCAAGTGATGTTGCAAAAACCAAGAAATGCCTTGCTTCTACTGATTTAAATCCATTTTGTGGCACAAAATATAGTGTGCGAAAGTTCAAGTCAATGAAAGGTTCATTTTTCAGTGCATGTAAAGATGATTCATTGTGAGATTACTAATCTCTCACTACATATAATCGTATTTCAAAATGGCCGTTATGAGAGTGTTTCCTTTTTTTGCATTTACTAATTTGGTAAAGAATAGATATTTTTTTTATATATACTTTCTGTTTTATAGTTGTGAATTTTCATATATTTGATGTTGTGTGCATCAGCAGTAAAATTTGCAAATTTTATATTCATATCTTAAAATTGTTGGCAGTTTAGTATTCATAGAATTGTTAATAAAAAAATATTTGAATTTTAATAAATTTGTTCTTCTTCAATTAATATAGCGCAATGTGCTACCACTGTATGCAAATTGACTTTTAATTAAGTAGCTAGGGTTTTCAGGTCAGCAAAGGTAGGTGATTATATCAGTATAGCTTGAATTGCTTGTTATTGTGTCATATGATTTATTACCCAGAATTAATTAATTGTTCAATATATATTTTAATTTAAAATATATTTCTGGGCATCTACCTTGCTTCAATGTTTTAATTTAATCCTAGCTACCCCTTGTATTTTAATGCCCTTAATATTTGTTGCCTCAACAATCTCTTAAAGTGTGTTGGTTAGAGAAGTTACATTTGCTTCTGTGGCAGTGAGTTAGCTTTCATCCATTGAGAAATAAATCAGCTGCTGCCAGAAAACTTTCTGATCTTCCTGTTCCCTCAGAAATTCAGAGTGAGTTTTAATTAACTTCCAGCTTTGCACTTAATAACTTCTCAGAGTCTCGCTAGATGCGGCTGCGAATGTGTGCGATGAAAGAGGGCATAAAAGGAAATTAAATAATAATTAAATAATTATGTCGTGTAAATACAACGCTATTTCTCCGGAAGTGGTCTTCAACATTCAAAGACCGACTAAGTCTTCTGAGAGCAATGGTAAAAGACCTTAAAAGAAAAATTTGAAAGTTTTGGTTATGTTCAAGATGATTTCAAGTAATTCTCTTTTTTCTAAACTGTGCTATTTTACTTCTGAAAGATCTCTCTTTGAAATCATTCCCCAGTAGCACAAAGATATTGTACAATATTGAACGATATTCACAATATTGTATAATATCATATAATATCGAACGATATTGTACAATATCGTGCAACATGCTGTGCTACCTGGGTTATCCATTAAATTCCTATTCCATGGTCTTTTCAATAAAAAAAATTGTAGTACTATCTGCAAAGACTCAAAAGTTATTTCTGTTCAAAGCTGTCAGAAATTAAAATCATCCTGAAATTTCGAAATTATTCAAATAATTAATTCCAGATATAATTACTAAAATTACGATCGGAAAACTTTAAAATTACAAAATCGAGAAACATTAGAGATAAAAACCATTGGAAAAGAAAATTTGTGTTGTTTCTAGAAGATTTTTATAGATGTCAGTCGAAAACGTTTGGTTGCGTAACACGTAGGTAGAATAATTTCTGTACACATGTTATTTGGGGCATCCTTATGCGGAAGTAACTGAAAAAGTCGAGGGGAGGAAGATCCCGATTTTTTTCGCATTATAGTTCAACTTATTTTTAGAGAACAGATCCCAGTCGTCAGCCCTCAGAAACTTGAGAGTGGAGCATCTCCGATTGAAAAATCTCACCCATGTGACTCTGTGTCTTTGGTTCTTTTCTGTTCAGATCCACTGAGTTTTCATTGAAGAGTTTTGCGAATTGTATATTATTTGTATTTAAAATTATATATTTTTCAAATACATCAACTACTTTTCAACACATAAGCATCATATTAATGATTATTTACCTGGGCACAATGATATTCTTAAACAATAATGCAATGATTGCCCTACATCATCAGTTTGCATTAGTTGTTCTCGTATTAAAATAAAAATTAATTAATTAATAAATGGAACTGTTGCATCATAAATGTTTTCGAAATAAGCAAAATCTTTCTTTAATTGGCTGCTAATACTAAAACGAAATCATTTTCAGCATCTTATAAATAGCAAGTAACATTGACTTTAACAATTGTGTAAGCCAAAAACTTTCTTATCACTAATTATGCTCTCTTCTTTTGGAGAAAACAATGAATTTGCTTAATAATAGACATTTAATTAATAATACATTAAAGCAGTAATAAAAATAATTAGTTGAATTATTACTTCATAAATATTATGCACATTAATTAACTATTAACCCTTCACTGCATACTGTATCAAATTTGATACATAATTTTTCATGTTAATAATGAGTAGAAATTTTTTTATCCACTCGCACCTTAGAAACATCGTAAGAGACCGGATAATAATCATTCGTTCCATTTTCCATGGACAGCACAGGTCCTATTGATAAGTCTGTAGTAGTCAGCTATTCAATTCCTGATACATCTATTGACATATTTAAGCAGTTTTTAGCATTTAAAAAGAGTCTTGCATCTTTGATGGTTTCATCAATTGCTTCTATAGGTATTTACCATTTGATATTGCTTTTAAAATAATTTCTTTATTGTTTTATAAAAAAGAAATAGTGATTTGATGCTTTCATTAAATTCAATTTAATAATATCGCAATTCTATTTTGATTTTTTGTGTTTTTTTTTTTGGTTATTATTTGTGAACTTCCCATACCAAGAACATTTTTTGTTTTGAAATATAAAAAATCGTGCATTGAAGGTTTAATTTGATATAGATTTATTTGTTTCACTTTTATTGATAACATGAATATAATTTTATTTTTTAATTGTAATCTATGAAAAGAAAACTTAAATGTAACCAAAATAATTTATTTGTATCTAACCACGTGATTTTTTTTCTTTTCGGGGGAAGCGATTTGGAACTGGGAAGGATATAGCAAATTTATTAAATAACTTTTGTTTGCCAAAAACCAGAAGGAAAATTGCATTTTATGAAAATATTTCTCAATTAGAGTAACTTTACCGGCATTTCAGATATATTTTGGTTTGGTTGAAGCATATGTAGGCCCGATAGTGTGATGTGGAAAACTGGGAGGTTGCCGACTCAGGTTTTGTCCTCATCTGACCATGATTAAAACTTTCCAATGTCAGTCCTAAAATAGCACTCGCGAGATTCCAAAGGCAACGTCGAAAACTGTATCTAATTAGAGCATACTTAAAAATTTTATTCCACCAGTGAAACTTTCTTGAAAACTCTAATTTATGTGTTTATCAATGCATATTATACATTAAAATAAAAGTGCATCGAAATCATTACGCTTCGTTCTAATTATTTTTATTATAACTAAATTAAACTTATTAAATTAATTTTTGCATTTACACTATTTGCGGGATCATATGTATTCCAAAAAACTTAAGAAGAGATGAAACGACAATATTTTTTGTTCACTTCGAAACTTCCAAAAGATTTATTAGTCTTCTCAAACACAGCACTCCTCTCTCTCTCTTCCCCCAAAAAATACTTCAGCTCGAACATTGAAAAAGAAAGCATTTAACTCTCCGAACTTCATTATTAAAAAATGCTTCATTTTCTTGTATCACAGTTGATAGCCAAAATAAAAATTACGCCAGCAAACCTCACGCATCCATCACGTTTTTCTTCCATTAGAAATTTTTATCAGTACTGTATTTTTTCTGAGAAAAAGTAATCTGAAATTTCTTAAGTAGGTCACACATGTATGTATGCTACTTTATGAAAAAAAATAATAATTACTTCGTTTTTATTTACAAAAACTGCTTGTTTTATCGCATCCATCTCTCGTGAATCACTCATCTCCGGAACCCCGTTTCTCGCCTCCTTAGACAGGCCTCACTCTCCCATGATAAAGCATTTCAAGATCAACGGAGAGGGGGGAAAACGGCTAGTACCAACAAGCGTTTTTGTGAGCACACTGTGTGCTTTAAAATTTGAACCCGAATTTCCGTTGTTAAAATACACTGTGCCTAATATTTTCTTGTGCATCTGAAATGTAAACAATTCGTTATCGTTTTTTTTGTTTTTTTTTTGTCTTCAGGTTGAAGAAACGCTAGAAATGCTGTTACAAAATAACGATAGCTGATAAGGAAGAAATGGTCCTCCTAAACCTGAACGAGAAGAAGAAAGAAGTTCAGTTGAGTGTGTGTGCTGTATGAAAGAAGGCCAAGGGCGCGAAT
This sequence comes from Araneus ventricosus, assembly GCA_013235015.1. Classification (NCBI taxonomy): domain Eukaryota; kingdom Metazoa; phylum Arthropoda; class Arachnida; order Araneae; family Araneidae; genus Araneus; species Araneus ventricosus. Next base: position 531,666 of record BGPR01000470.1, read on the forward strand.
TGGGACCCATCAACTGACTGCCGTCTTCAGAATTTGTTCCTGTTTCGAAGCAAAGATGAAGATGACTTTTTTCTCGAAAATTGGGGAGGTAAGTATTTGTTACAAGCATATATTTTATTTAATTACCAATTTATTTTTGGATTTAAGGAATATTTATACGAATTTACTGCTATCTAAAACTATATACAAAAACTTCACATAATATTTATTAATGTGATGCATATGACGGTGTATTCTTATTATGTTTTGTAAATATTTTATATTAAAAATGCATTTAGTTAAACTAATTATGATTTCGATAATATAAAACATTTATCTAATTGTTATCTACTATTCAATCTAACCATGATTTCAATCTTTAATGTGATTTATTTTATAATTTAAAATAGAATATTAATTTTTGTCTTCATAATGAAATTTTAAATTAATAAATCCGATAAATTTGTTCTAAAAAATTGTCATATCTTGTTATTTACTTGTGAAAATAAATAGAAAATATCTAAAGTTTTAATTTCTGAGTTACATTGAAATGCATTTTCTCTTTTGTAAGCAAATAATAATCATTCTTTTATATTGAAAAAAATCTTATCATTTGTAATTAAAAATGCATTAATATTTATAAAATAAATATTGTTAAGGAATAATAGCTTAACTCAAGGTGATCACTTCGGTTATAAGGTTCTTGAATCATGCAATAAATTAATTTTTGCTTTGAAATAATTTGTTTCATGTTCATTAATTCATATGAAAGTATTTCATTCAATATTTTCTATTTCCTGTGGCTTGTAAATTATTTTCTTGCCTATAGTAATTTTTATCATTTATGCAATTAATTTCAATGGTATCATTTGTTGTGTTCAGATAAAAGATACATTGATTTAAAATCATTCATTTAAAGCGTTAATTAAAAGCATTCATTGATGTTTAGTGCATTCATATTATTCTTTTTTTTATCTATTTTAAACTAGAACTTATATATATATCTTCCCTAACTATTCTTTTTTAAACTTGATGTTTTGGGACATACTTTCTCCCAGTGATAAATTTTGAGGGGACAGAAAATGCCTTTCTACAATCGCTAGTATTAGAAAAGCTATTGTATCACAACCCGATGTATTGCGGCACTGATAACAATGATTTCTTCTTTTTAATTTCTTTCTCAGTATTTAGCAATCGCACTTGATCCGAGCCCCGACCTCTGAACTCCACTGACTTCTGAATTAGTTCAAAGATTATCGTTTTCAACGGAAAGTATTGCCTGTTGTCTAGGCGGGCACCAAGGCGTAGTTTATTTCCTAAAATCTGTTCAAATGAAAAAGGAACTTTTTTTTTCGCAAATGAGAAAAATTGGGAAAATCTGTACTTGTGCATTTCAACTACTTTCTTTTGTAGTCTGCTAAATTTTTCTAAAGCTCTAATTCAGTCAACAACTCAGCAACCAGATACTTCCCTGAAAATCTTATCGGAGTAGGTGGGTGGAAAATCTTATCAAGTGGCGCTTGCAAGAACGAGGGGCACAAATGCCTGGGCCTAAATCTTAGAGAAGTACCACGGAGACAAACGCTTTTGTTCCACTTTTTAAAGCCGAATGTAATGAGACGACAAAAAAATAAAGCCATTTATATTTACTAAACCACAGTGGACAACTGAGAGCGGAAAAGGGGACCTCTAACAATCGTTACGTCAATGTTTATTAAATAGTGTGAAAGTAAATTTCTTCCAGTATTGGTAAACTTGATAAGTCTATTATTGCTGGGAGACTTTGCCCGTTATGGACATTGTCGCAAACGTTGTGCTCAAGTATGTACTTGAGTGCCTTGCCCACCTTGATTTCATCATTTTCTAAGCTATATATATGCTATCCCTCATTTCTCTTCCGCTCCGACAAAAATTGGAATCTGTCTTCCCATATGTCACATATCTGTGACTATTCCATATGTCTGACATATCAGTAACTAATAAGGCACAATATACTTTCAGACGTTCTGAATGTAGCACACAAATTTTCAATTGAAAAGGCCTGGGCTAAGTTAATTTAGTTTAAGTTGACTCTACAGACCGTCCATTTCAGTGATGGTTTTTTCTACATCCGCTAGAGTCGCTTGCCTCGAGCTTTAAGATCCTGGTGGCCTCAAAATCTATTCGACATACAGCGCAGAGCTGCCAATGACGAATTTATGACATTGGCTAAGAGGAGGAGCCGGGGAACAATTTTGCGCCTGTGGCCTCATCTTTTCAAGAACCCACACTGCCACACTGGCTCATTTGCAGAAGCAGTTTTACGTCAAAATGTGGATGCCAGTTTTTATCTTAAAATCAAGAGTTTATTATTTACTTGTGTGCCCATGCGGGGACGCCGAGCCGAGGCGGGCCAGGGGCAAAGCGCTGGCATGCACACACGCTGGCTCCCACACACCCAATACCGCTTGAAAATAAGAATTATATTTAGGGTTACCTTAATTTTTTTTATTTTAAATCCGGTTCCAAGTATAGTATAAAATTTTTAAAGCTGCCTAACAGTGTCCCTCTTTTATAACATTAGCACATAGTTTGAGAAAGTAAAAAAAACTTTAAGGCGTCAGAATGCAAAGAAGATGTAATTTTAGCAATGTTTAGATAATTCAAAAAGATGTTAATGAAAAACAGAATTAAAACAAAATTGGCAAGACTTATAATTTGTAGTTTGAACTGGGGCATGTATAAGGAGGTTCACTCACTTTCTCATCAATAATGGATGTGATCAGTATAAACAATGAGTTTTCTTTCATTGGCGGAATGACGTCAGCTTTTCCGAATACGTCAGATTTCCTCTATTACACTCAAATTTCGCTCTCGCCGCATTCTCTGGCTTACATTCGGACATTTTAAAGATCCGAAAGGGGTCCAGCCCCCTGTGATTTTGCTTCCTCTGCCTTCTGGCCCTTATGTACTTTGCTCGCCATTGCCTGGTAGTCTCAAGAACTCTACGGGTTATTGTAGAACGATATTTCTATCATCGTTATTATCTCCATCAACTAACTCCACTTGAAAAAGTAACCGAGTGAAGGAAAAGATTTTAAGAAAACCTACTCTACACTAATTTATGGCAACTTTTTAAATATCGCTTTATTAAATAAGTGCCCAGATTACGATTTACGTTTAAGCAAATTTTATTTAAAAATATTTTTACTGAACCACAATTAACTTACTTGTGTGGCGAAATGAGTGTACGGGGGAGGAGATATAGATCTAAAGGTTGCAAGTTTTAGGTGATGGGCGACGCAAGAAATATTTTTTCCATTTATTTCAGGCTTTAAAACAAAATATTCTCTGGGTGAGATAAAAAAAAATGCCATGCCCCGCCCACTGTTTGTTTTACATACACAGAGGCGGCCCAAGGCCCGAGTAAACCGGGCAACTGTCCGTGGCGCCAGAGTCCGGGATGGCACAAAAACAGGAAAGTGGAGGGGGAAAATATGGTATGATAGAATGGAGATTTCCGGAAAATCGGGAATTAATTTTCCTTTCATATTGGTGCCCCTTCCCATTACCCTGAATACTACCATTAAGAATAGTGGCGCTGGGGAATTTTTGATTTTGTCAGTAGCTATTGTGCTGGTGAGAGAAGTTTTTCTGAACTGAAACGCATCAAAACGTATCTGCGATCCACCCAGGAGCAATAAGTTGGTTACTGGGACTTTTTACAGAACATTGAAATTGAAAAAATAATGAAAGATTTTAAGAATAGAAAGACCAAAAAAGTGAAATTTCAATAAAATTTGTGACACTGCGTTAAAATAAAGTCGCATGCCTTTAAAATAAGTTTGTTGCATGTAATATTTTAGCTTCAATAAGACAACTTTATAATCTTAAATATATCCGCAGTTTAAGAATTCTCACTATAATATTAAGTCATGCGAGTAAAAACATGCATATTTCTAAGTAAAATTTTGTTTGACATTGAGAATACAAACATAAAATTTTAAAATTATGTTGGTTGTGGGAGGGAGGCGCCATATTGTTGCTTTGCCCGGTTGGTAACGTTGCCTCGGGCCGCCTCTGTACGTACACCCCTGAATAAAAATTATTGAATGGATTTGGTTGGTTCCATTGTGTATGACGCAAGAGATTTCCGTTTGACTCTACTTAACTTCGAATCACCCACCAGAACCGGTTTCATGGGAGGCCCTGTTTGGGTTGCGTGACCCTGGAGATTCTTATTTTTTTCAGCTGTTATAGAGAGGGAAAGTAAGTTAAGATGACACCCGGCTTCTCCTTACTCCTATTACCATAAAAAATCAGGGCAACGTTCTTGCGAAAGTGAAAGCGAGCAGACAGTATTCCACGCTTTAGTTATTGTAGTACGCAATCTGTGTTTTACTTTATTTGTATCTGTAATCTTTTTAATTTTTGCATTTTTTAAAATAATCATAGATACCTCAGTTTAATAATTTTTAAGGTATTGCTTAATTAAATGTTTACAAAAATATTTGAAGTTATGGCAATACCTAAAATAAATGTTTGATTTCTCACAATTTAGTTTTTTTATTTCTCATTGAAAATAAATATATAATTTAGTTGATTGAAATATAATTACGCTATATAAGTGTATGATTATTTAATCATCTTTTGAAATAGTGTCAGTTAAGAGAAAATTAAGGGATAAAAAATTAAACAAGAGGTACGATTATATAGCAAATTTTTGAAGTTGTAATTGATGAATAAGAATAAATTTTTGGCCTCATGACTTCGCGTTTGAAATGTTTTGAGGCAATTTTTTTTTCATTTATTTATTTATTTATTTTACCATTTTCTTTCACTCCTCATATTTTAAAAAAAGAAACAATAGCATGTATAGAGAGAGCCTTCCTTTTCTTCATTTAATGTTAACCATATTCAATCACTTAAATTTTGATCATTAAATTATTACTTTATGGTCTTGACTTAAACTATCGGGAGTGGTCTCCCCTCGACCTTTTCGTATACTAAAACAAAATAGTGCGTTTTATGCTTCACATTATAATGAAGAAAACCGAATATACATTTTGTGTGTCCTTCCTTTAACCCGTTAGATTCAAAATTTGATACAGATTTACAGTTTCTCCACCGGTCTTTCCTTGTCTTTGCACCCTTTTGGGTAGGCTGGACCGGTGTGGGCTTGTATTATACAGATCTACAGTTTGGGTCTGAAAACCACATGCCAAATTTCATTTATCTAATTTGATGCATTTTTAAGTTCTCACGTACATGCGAATATACAAACAGACAGACACTCAATCTTTGATACAGATCTACAATTCTGATGATAAAATTATATGCTGAATTTGATTCATCTAGCTCTTTGCGTTTTTGATTATCGTGTCCATATGAACACAGACGGTTTGACAGACAGACTTACTGTAAACGGATTTCGTCTAAAATTAGAAATAAATCTACAATTTAGGTTTAAAGTCCACATACCAGATTTTGTTTATCTAATTTGATAAATTTTTGAGTTATCGCATTCATATACACGCGAATATACAGACCGACAGAAAGCAATTTTTGATACAGATCTACAATTCTGATGACAAAATCATATACTGAATTTCATTCCTCTAGCACTTTGCGTTTGTGATTATCATGTCCATATGAACACAGACGATTTGACAGACAGACGTACCGTAGACGGATTTCGTCTAAAATTAGAAATAAATCTACAATTTTGGTTTAAAGATCACATACCAAATTTAATCTGTGTTGCACGTCGTGTTTTTGAGTTATCACATTCACAAACAGATAGAGATAATTCCAAAAATAGTTTTTTTTCGGACTCAAGAGGTCTAAACTCGGAAATTTATCAAAATTTTAAGGTCAAATTTTTTTGACGAATACAATATATTTTCTTTGCACAGTTCGTGTACAAAAATTTAAAAATTGTGGAGCTTTTACATAGATAAGCCAATGGTTCCTATCTGAAGCTAAGAACCATTGGCTCATCTGCGTACTATTGTTCAATGCTAGCAGGAAGCATTGAACACAGAGGCGGTTTTTCGCACAGGAGTTGGAAGTGCTCGCCTCGTGCCTCGAGAATCTTGGGAGCCTCAAAACCTATTCGACCTATATCGTAGTCCTAAGCTGTTGGCGAGTTTGCGATATTGGGTAGCAATTAGTAACCTCAAAGCAATTTTGCGCCTGTTGCCTTCCTACTGACAAAATCCTCCACTGATTGAACATGCTTCTTGAAAGAGTTGGAATGTCCTTCAAGAGTGCACCAAAAAAGTTACCACAAAATGGAAATATAAGCAGAATGTCTATAAATTAAGTTTCAATCTGCAAGTTTGGAATTAGGTATCTTAGATACTTTATTTGAAAGACATCGAACGATATTACCATATTTAGTTAAACAACGATCTACAGGGTATCCAGGTTCACACTTATCGTGGTCTAATAGTTAATTTCTAACCGGTAGAGAGAGACATTGGAAAATGCTTTAAATGAAGGGAAGAATTATAATATATGTTTTTTGTGTCACTAAATATATCTCTGAAAAAAATACGAATTCTAACTTTTTATATGGTCCCCCGGTCCTATAAGTCATATTTAGTAAAATATTCTTGATATTCTAACATTTTAAACAAAAAAAGTCCCACTCTTCTGCGACTAAAACTGAGCGAGTTCTGGAGCTTCGAATTTCATGATTTTTAACCAATCAGCGGCCTCGTCGAGCAAGTGCTGTGCATTGATTTGTGGATCGTCTTCAAGACGGCTATTGAAATGGTGTAAAGTGATCTAAGTCAGCGATATTCAAAGCTCCATAACTCGGTCAGCTTTAGTCGCAAGAGAGTGGGACTTTCTTTGTTTAAAATACTAGAGTGTCAAGAATATTTTACTGAACACGACTGATAGGGCGGGGGGAACGTATAAAAAGTTAGAATTCGTAACTTTTTCAGAAATATATTTATTCGCTCAAAAAACATATATTATAATTCTTCTTTTTATTTAAAACATTTTTCAAATTGAAACTATATGTCTATCTCTAACGGTTTAGAAATTAGCTATTGGACCACGATAAGTGTGGACACCCTGTATATCACCTGCGTTGCAAACTTTTCCAGTAATAAAATTATTTACAAAAATATATTACAATTTCCTCAAATACTAGACCTTTATCAATTCTAAACATGAAACAATACTTAACATTTGAAATACGAGTGTTACACTGTTAATTCTGAGGTAAAGACTTTCAGCGTTGAATTTATCTTTGATTAATTTTATATTCTCATTTCAAACTATTTACATTAAGGCTGTAATCTACTACATTTAACAAACAAATCAGTTTTAAAACATATATTTAAAAGAAAGATCTATAATATACAAAAAATGTTTCCAAAGATTTTCACAAGAGTGCAAGTAGAGTTAGAACCATGAACTTTGGCAACAAACCTAGTATTTTTGCAGACACCGTTTGCCACGCGCCATAATCACTATTTATACCTATTTCACAACATTGAATACGTGTTGCGGAAAGACATTTACAAAATATGAATACTAATGTTAATATATTTTAGAACTAGATTTTAAGAGCAAAAGTCTGTCGATTCTTACAGGTTATTAATGTCACTGGCCGTCGTGATCTGAAAGTTAATTAGGTGTTTGCGATAATCTTTTTAAATGAGACTTTTCACATTGTTAATTTTATTTAGTTTTTTAAACACGCGCCGATTTCGTGCGTATATATGTTTTCCAATTTCAATTCCTAAACTTGTTCTTTTCTTCCCTGAAAGAAAATCTATTTCTGCTGATAAAAAAAATTTCATCAATTCAGTCCATCGTCCTTTCCTTGCAACATTGTTTCAACCTGATCAAACGTTTTTATTCAGTTTCAGCTTTTCCATAACCATTGAGGGAAGAACTTTGTTTTTACACACTTTTATTTAGCCTCACTTGTTGCATGTTTGTGAAGATGGAGTTTTGTAGTAAATTTTTAACTCTCTTTCTGATGTGGTAGAGTTTTGAAATTTTGCGCAAAGCTGTATTTTCAGTGAAAATGCTCTAATTTAATATTTCCAGAACAGAATTATCAGTTATTCCATTAATTTAATAAAATTTTGATTCCGTGAGTTGCGCCACCTGGTGGTGGATTTGAGGGAAAAAATGATTTGAAGATCTCATAATATTTATAAAAAATTAGAAATTAGATTAAAAAGTAGAAAATACTTAAAATAAAAAAATCGCTCTTTAGTACACTGATAAAATGGTGTTTTTAAAAATTGTTTTTATTAAATTGATTTGATTTGCTAAATTAAGTGTCTGCTTTGCTTCTACATGAGATCTATCTTTGAAAACGTCATAATTTTTGAACCATGGTCATATGATAAGACTCAGAACCGGCCTTACTAAATGCCGGGCCCAAATGGAAATATTTGGGATAACTCGATATATTTAAGTTTTAATAAATAATATATTATAAATAAATAAACAATATGAAATTTTAGTAAATAAAATAATATTTATTTTTAAAATTATAATAAGTTTAAAATAATAACTTTAATAACTTCACTTACTTAAAACTTAATTTTTTAAAAAAATCAAGAAATGATAAATTTTTCATTGCTTTTATGATTGGACGCATTTTAGAGCAATTAAATTCTCGAGGTAATTAAAAGCTGTATAAAGTTATTTATCCAGACGAATTGTTTGGTGCCAATTTAAGCAATAATGAAGAATTTATTCCACCTTTCTTTAAAGACGCAATGGACTCCATCGATAAACTTTGAACTTGTATTTTTATCAAAAGAATAATGAAAAATCATTCAATGAATTTAATTCGATTAATAATGCCGTATTTAATACTCACACATAATTGGCACGACTCTAAGATTTTTTTTAATTAAACGCCTATCTGCATTCACATAAATCGTATAAGATATGCATAATTAGTGTTCAAGATATGAAATAAAGGTATGTACGTAGTACGTATAAATGTGGAATTTTAAAATTTAATTATTGATTTCCATAATATGTAACATTATACTAGTACTATCTTAAAAAACTGTAAAATTAATGCATTTAAATGAATTTGCATGAGTAGCATTAAATTTGTAATAATCAAAGTTGTTTATTACAATTTCAATTATACGTCTTTTCATTTATACGTAGTTTTACGTCAATCCCTTTAAAGACGTATAAACGGTGCTTTACTGTATATATTAATATTTTTTTGCTTCCAAACTTCTCACTGAAACTCTTTCCTCCTATTTCCCAGACATATTTCGTCAGCAGAAAAGTATTTAGAGAAATATTATATTTTAACATGATAATATTTTTTTAGGCTCGCATACTATCTGTATATTACGTGTTCTGTTATGCAAAAATCGTTCAACAGGGCAGACCGTTGGACGACCTAGAGCTACCTAATTTGACACGTAGCTACTCCTGGAGTAGTAGGTGCTCACTAAGAAAAGTGTTTCGAGATTTTAATTAGATTTTTAACTAATTAAAAAGTAATCTAAATTTTAACGTTTTTCCTCAGTAACTTCAGAGATTGGTGGTGTGAAACCATCTACAACACAATTTAAAATTCAAAAAATTATCTTTTCAATCGTACCAATTTTCTTTCCGTGCAATTTTTTCAAAATTTATTATGCAACAGATTTTTACCATTCCTTCGCTAATGAAGTTTTTAACAGTCTGTTTAATTGAGTCGTCGGCTATTATAATCTAACCATTAATTCCAAAATTTAATAAATTTACAGTTAAAAAATATTTAATTTTCAAGACCTCTTGTGCACTTTTGTATCAAATTTAATTGAAGTATCTTGCATTCTGAATTATTTTGATGAAATTTTATTTGTACTCGTGATTTAGAAATGACCACAAATAGTTTTATATAAACGCAGGCGATAAAATAAATAATGCCTTTTAGCATTATAGCATTGTCTTGTACAATGTTTCGCGCTAGAGGTTGGCATTAGGAGGCATTTCCTTTGTTTTAACAGTAACGCACAACAATAGTAACACTGATTCACAGCATTAGGAAGGAAATGCAGAAAAGCGAGGAAAAGGGAGTTTAAATGTTGTATTGAAGATTGTGACAAGTATTTCTGAAAGTGTAAATTCAATATGAGGTATAATCTTTAATTCATTCTAGGCAGGAAAATATTTTCGGCAAACAAAAATCTTAAATTATGCGGCTTTCTCCTGTACTTTTCGTCTTTCCATGTATTCAAGGTACTTGATAAACAGAAAAAGAATATCTGATAATCTTCATGGGTTGAACTGTGAACTAAATTCAGTTAAAATATGTTAACCTATAAAATAGTTTTATATATAATTCAAAATAATTTTCATATCATTAGGTATATAATTTAAATGACACATATCGAAGACGAGTTCAGAAAGGCAGTACAGTAGAGTCTCGATTGTTCGAGTTTTGCATAAATCCGAGTTAGTGAAAAAAATCAGTTTAGCTCCAAAATAATGACCAACGCGTGAAAGAATTGCTGCATCTGGTTTTTATTGTTGATCGACGGGTCAATGTCCACTGCGCACCCCGAAGCCGCCTGCAGAAATGTCCCCTCCCAAAGAAAACAGGATATATATATATATATATATATATAAGATCGATATATAGCAGCAATGTGTTTAAACAAAAAGCAATTAACAATTATTTTAAGATATAATTAACCTGTTGCTATCAGCAGTAATGTAATAATATGTAAGTACATTTTTCATTTAAATATGCTACACTGAAATTTAAAAATTGCTTTTATTTCCATTTATTTATTTATTTATTAAATTTTATGATTTCGATAATTCGAGTTTTCGATAGTTCGAGGTAGGCCTGGTCCTGTCCACCTGTGTGTGTAATTTAAAAATAACTTTTTAATAGACCCAGCTGAATAATGAAAGGAACTGAACCAGGGTGAAATCTAGTATAAAACAGCAACTTCAGTTGCTCCCGTGGATGTTAAGGTATTCACTGAGAACTGTGGATGTTGAGGTATTCATTTCCTCCCGTACCCCTTGATTAGTCTTTTAATTCGTGAGTACCCCTTCTGTCATATCTCGTCGCCAAACATCTCTATTTTTCTACATAATTTTCTTGTCGGTTTAAATATTTATAGTAACGAACAATTAGTTTTTGGATACCTCCCTCATAGAACTCTACTTCCTGCGATGATAGCCAATCATTCAAAGTCGTTTCCACTACCTTGTCAGTATCTAAACGCCTGCCACCTAGGAAGATCTTCAGATAGCGGAAGAGGTGATAATCGCTAGGTACCAGTTCTGGACTGTCTGGCGGTTGATCAAATATCTTCCAGCCAGAAAAAAATTTAATCAAATTTTGAGTTTGTGACGTTGAACAGTGATTAAAGACGGCTGACAAGGCCTCATTCGACGTGGACACTTTCCGGATCTTCCTTGTACAATCTGGTCCGTCTTCTCACTTTATAGTCCCTCATTGCATTGTCACTTTGCATTTCCCATATCTGATGATGGATATCCACATCTTTCATGTTTCTTGCTGTTAAGAGTTGGATGGCTGACAGTACCCATATTTCCCAATCGGTAAGGCACTCATTGTCCTTAAACAATTTGACCTCAAAGAGCTTGCGGGGCTTAAGTGCACACTCATTCTCACGCACGTGTGAAATTTGAAAAAGTATTTACAAACGGACCTTACTTAAAAAATAACCCTCATACATACATTATGGTTCTTGATGTCATTTCTTGGTAATATAATTAACTCAAAAAAATGCGTGCAAAACATCATGGAAGCATATATATTTTTTCACCCGCAGAAAATACCTGAAGTGGTGCATGTTCGGCTTACTGGTAAAACAGTTAAGTGGTTGAAGAATCAACACATTGTCTTTAGTTGCATGCTCTATAACTACATAAAATGACAATTTCCAGCAATATGACTTGTCCTCGCTATCTAGCCTCAAAGTAGACTTCACTATGTTTCTTATTCATAGAAATGCTCTGAAATTTAAAAACAGATGACGTGTTTTAAAAAAAAGAAGATACAAAATAATATATTAATTCCCATACATTTAGGAAAAATCACAAAAATATCTATCACTCAAAAAGGCTTATGTTTTTTATAATAAAACCGATTCAAAAGTGCACACACAACACATCATAGGGTTTAAAGTAACATGAAAACAAATTAGCACACAATAACTTAGTATGAGAAATTAGCACATAGCAAATTAGACGCATGTTTGGTACAAGGAAAGCATTATCCATATACAGTATGATTGCCTTGAGAAGCAATACAGTAAATGAGATGATTTGAGATGCAATTGTTATGTAATATAAAAGGTCTGTAGAAAGCGTAAGCGTCTATAAGATCGATAAGAGGATTGAAAACATCAAGATGCAACTCTAAAGCATCACAAACACACTTGATGCTATTGATTTCTATATAGGTTCAGGTAGAGAGCTGAGTACCCATAAACTGAATTATTTTCTTCTGAAGATTTTGTATAATATGAATCCTCTGTGTGGTCTACCGTTGTCTCCCTGAAATATGAAATTATTATTTACAGTACCAGCATAAGTGTGCAATAGACAGCGGCCGTAGGTAGGTCAAGACATAGTTGGTTTGAGGATGAGTCTTCGATTCTTGGTGCACACAAACGAGAAAAATCTCTCATTGGTCCTCGATGCACTTGGTGGCCAGCGTTGTCTAAACCTTCTGAATGATGAATTTGAAATTATTACCAAAGTTAACGAACTGCAGAAAACCAACTTTTCACTTTATGATAGTTGTTTGATTGCAAAAATTGCATCTACATCTTTTTTCGAAGCCTGCAGTGCTTTATAATATGTGTAGCTACATATTCTTTTTATTTTGGTTATTACATTTTTAGTTATATGCATCAATCTTGTATATATATAAATCATGGCAGTGATTAAAATGATTAAATTTAAACTATTCTATAATAAAAAGATTTAAATTCATAGATTTTGATTCTGTTTTAATATCTCTAATTTGATTTCACAACTAGCATTGTACTACCCTATGCAAATGATTTAATTTAGTAGCTAGGTTTTTCAGGTCTGCAAAGGTAGGTGATTTATATCAGTATAGCTTGAATTGCTTATCATTGTGTGTTATATATTTCACTACCAAGAATTGATTAAATAATTGATATATATATTTTAATTTAAATTTTATCATTGGGCATCTACCTTGCTTTAACGTTTTTATAATAATCCTAGCCACCCCATCCAATATAATGGTGCCGTGACCAGGATATTATATTGGATTTGGTAGCTAGGATTATTATAGAATAGTTTAAATTTCATCATTTTAATCACTGCCATGATTTATATATATACAAGATTGATGCACATAACTAAACATGTAATAACCAAAATAAAAAGAATATGTAGCTACACATATTATAAAGCACTGCAGGCTTAGAAAAAAGATGTAGATTCAATTTTTGCAATCTAACAGTAGTGGTTAGATTGCGAAAATTGTGCGCCGCGGCACCCTGGGGAGCCTCGACTTCCTCACAGGGCCGCCGTGAGATATCGTTAAATGTTCATAAGTACTGAAGCTCCGGCCATTTTTAAATCAATATATGCTTCTAATCTGTGCGAAGATCATAATCTTGTCATAAAATCAAAGTACATAGGGTCCAGTTTAATTTCACAATTTGAGGAAACGTGTAGTGATTAGCAGGCTCATCCATCCAACTGATTATTATATTTATTAACCCTCCATTAGGCGCGTGCATACAGGAGACACATATATGATGCATCATATTACGTACTTATAACGTTCTCTTATAAATTTAAGTACATTTTTTTATTTATGTAACCTTTGTTGTTTGGTATGAAGCTAATAAATACAGATTGCATAAATAAAAGTTGCATTTATTTTTGTAAAACAACACGATATAAATATGTAATACGATGCATGGTGTAAGTGCCTCGTACATACGCGCGACTACTGGAAGGTTAAAATCTGTTCAATAAATTTTTATGAAACCTACAATGCGTTTTATTTATTTTTACCTAACCTGTACAAAAATTATTCTCTTGCAAAAAGAGTACTCGCTGGAGTTCTACATAGGGCGCCATGAAAAATCTGGATTCAATAAGGGCGCCGAAAATCAAAAAAATTTGGGAACCACTGCTATATGATATCCTGTGTTTGATTTCGATTTGCCTCTAATGTTCCATTGGCTTCTCGATGTTAGTTTTTACTAAAAATGATACATCGAATTCTATTACAGTGGAAGCCGCCCGCTTATAGTGATCACTTTGGGTGAAAGCCAACATCCGAATGAACAGTACATCCAAAATGCCCACGAGGTGTCGGAACTAGGGATGGGAAAAACCTACCGATTTAAACCGAAAACCGTTTTTTTTTTTGTTTCGGTTATTTTTTGCCCCGGTTTAAACCGGTTATTTTTTTTAATCCAAAAAACCGGGCAAAAAAACTGGCAAAATCAGCTATAAAAAATATAGGCTCGATTTTAGGTTCGAGTTACGAAGTTCTGAATTTCATCATCGTAAGCCAATAAACGGCCACCGCTTCCTCCAGGCACACATTGAGATGGTCTAAAATAGACATAGTCAAACTTTCATAACTCGATCAGCTTTGGTCGCAGAAGAGTGGAACATTTTGTTTAAAATTTCAGTGTACCAAAAATGATTTAATAAATATGATTAATAAGAGCGCGGGTCTGTATAAAAATTTAGGCATAATTTTTTATTATTATTATTATACGTATAGATGCAAACAATACAAAATACGATTGTTTACTCTGAACTCTCTATTTTCTTTTTTATTTGTCTTCAATACTTAATACAATTCTTAAAATTTTGTCTACAATACCCACTTATTGTATTAATTACTCGTTTATTATTATTACTTATTGTATTAAATACTTATTTATAATCATTACTTATTACATTAATTAATTATTGTGTTAATAACTTATTGCATATTATTTTTAATAAAAAAATTCTGTCCACAAACGTTGCTTTAAAAAAAAAGAAAACAGGTTTTTTTTAACCGGTTATTTTGAGCGGAGGTGAAAAAAAAAAGGTTTAACCGAAAACCGGGGTTTTTTTTGCAATAACCGCCATCCCTAGTCGGAAACATTATACCGACAATATTAAATTGACCGTTTCGATGTACCTTTTCTCAAAATCTGTTATCGATGCATGTTTGAAATTTTTTATAAAAGTAAAGTACATCTTTCTCATTATACTGAAATGAGCTTTAAAAAAAAACTCAAAAATTTATTTTTTACAAATATTTTGTATCAAAATAGGGTAAAATTTCACTATGTCTATTTAAATATTTTGTAAATTTATAAAAAAAATTTAAAATTAACCAAAAGCTCATTTCAGTATAATTAGAAAGGTGTACTTTACTTGTATAAAAAATTTCAAACATGCACCTATAACAGATTTTGAGAAAAGGTAAATCGAAATGGCCAATTTAACATTGTCGGTATAAGGGTTCCGGCTCCCCTAATACAAATCTATAGGTATATAAGGATGGAAAAAAAAACAGATCGCACAACATTGTTAATATGTACTCATTCGTTTTGATTAGAAAAAGAAAATCGATACAGTGTGAAGAATTGAAGAAATATATATACAAATTTAATTTTTTAAGTTTTCTTAACAAGGTTATCTGGAGTAACCTGTTTTAGTTTTCAAGCATTCGTTGAATAAACCATTCATATGAATAAAGTTCGTCAAGAGATTCAGTTCGGTATTGGACTGATCTTCTTAAAGATCTTTGGTATCTCTTCTGGGCCCTCTTCATTGTCATTTTCCTCATGTTCTGAGGCGTCATCTTATTGAAACTGATCACTTCCAACGAATTGTTGATCACTAGAAACGGTGGATTTTCTATGTGTTTTGATACGGGAAATCCGTTCCACGTTCTTTTGATCAGTAGAACCGACTGATCGTTACATCCGTGATCACTACAAGCGGCATTTATGTGTTAGCTATTCTAGATTATATGTATGCCTTTCGCAAAGAAACCTTCAGTCTTAATAAGCTGGCTACCGATCAAGCACTTTGACTTGCGCCTGAGATTCACACCTATTGTCTAATTAGGGGTCGATTCTGGTACCCCCGTTGCGTTGGGTTCTGCATGTTAACAACGGAACCCCCCCCAACCGGGGGTACCAGAATAGCCCCTTAGATGGCCCCTTCTCTACTAGAGTTAGGATATAACACAAAAGGAGCCATGTAATAAAATAGATAGAAGGTTCGAATCGCAAACTTGAGTCATAAAAGTTAAAGTGTTAATCTGAAATATGCATGAGTAAATCTGAAATACGCATAGTATAAACAATCGGACTTGCACTGTCCGATTTTTTATACTATTGCGCAATATTGTTTCGTACACTACATTATTTAACAGCTTTATCAAAGTTTGCATCGATTGATTTCTTTTTTTTAACGAATCATAGCTGTGCTCGTGAATTTCGCAGTTAATAGAAATCACTGTGTTTTAAAAGGACACCTTAAATCAAGTTATTCACTGTAAACCGTTTGGTTGCTGTCTTCTACAAAGTTTTAAACCGTATAACGCACATGTGTTAAGAAACTTCAAAAATCGCGGTACTACAAAATTGTTTCATCTTCCCGTATTTTTGTTTTATAAGTTCATAAAGTAATGCACTATGTCTTTTTCACCAGTTGTCTTGTGAAATAATTTCCTTCTCCTTTCATTAATAAGTTTCTAGCCTTTCGTCTTGCATATTTCATACTTTTTCTTCATAGATAACAGACTTCCTTGAAATGAAATATTAAGTCTTTTTAAAAATTTAAACACATGAAAGTTTTATAAATAAGTCATGGAATTATACTATCTAATCAAAAATACTGGACATATAGAACATTCTGCAATTTATATTTTATGGTTCATTATTGAATGGGAGGTCTTTAAAAAAGAAAACTGATTAGAAGTTTTGATTCTCATTACTATTGTGTTTGTGCTTCAGATGGCTGTAAATATTTGGCGAAGTTTCTGGAACGCTGTCATTACCAGGTCTGGAGAAAGTCAAGGACAAAATGATGTCGTAAAGAGTTTTGAAGAAATGCCTGGTCCAAGACCTCTCCCATTTATTGGAAATCTTTGGCGTTATTTTCCTATAATAGGTAAGACAAAAAAATTATGCTTTTTGCGTATAATTTGATTTCATATTTTAACTGTACGTGATTATTCAAAAAGTAAGTTTTTCTAATAATTATAGTCAATGACGAGTTAACACATTAATGACTGACGTTGCGTTTTCTCAACATAGCGAAATTATTTTTCTTTTACTATAAAGTGATTTTTTAAAAATTAATTTTTGTATTGCATTAGGAAAAGGTCCTATGCTTCAAGGGAAAAAACTGTTTTGCTCTCATTGGAACTTTTTCTTTAATAAATATTTTAAATTGACATTTTTTCCGCACTTTTTGTCTTTTAATTTTGAATAGATCTCACAGATGGCAACATATATTTGTATTAAATGTATTGTACCCTTACATAGCATATGTTTCAAAGACTTTCATGTATTCAAAAAGTAAGCGGTTTTGCATGACGTTGCGTTTTCGAAACATTTTGTATCTTCAATAAAAATATTTTTTTCGCCTGTTACTTTTCAAGTTGACTGCAAGTTGACTGCTTCGACGGGCGTTCAAATAATTTTGTGGTGTCTTACAGTCACTGACATCTGCGTACTGTAAGGACAAAACTGAGGATTAGATTTGTACATATGGCAAAGAATCGTTTTCTACTCCATTCAGCTCGGTAATAAGAGTCCCATCGAAAAAGCCGTCCGAAGATTCCTCGTAATTATTGGATAAAAAAAAAATCTAGGATAATCAAGATCTACACTTTTACAAAATTTTAAAACAAATATAAATTTGGCACTTATTGTAACTAATATAAAAAAATTATATAAAGTGAATATTTTTTTATAAAAAAAATCTAGCGAAAACAACAAAAATCATTAATAAACGGTAATAAGAGTCGCATCGAATAAGCGTTCCGAAAATTCCTCCTAAATGATAGACAAAAGATAAAATTCAGGATAACAAAGTTCTACACTTCTACAAAATTTTTAAAAAAATCGGCACTTATTGCAACTAATATTGAAAAAAAAATGCATCAAGTAAATATTTTTTCCATAAAAAATCTAGTGAAAGGGATAAAACGAATCTTTTTTTTTTAGTTGTTCCCACATTTTTAACGTAGTCTATATTATAGCAAGTTTACTGATTAATCTTCTTTACTTAATAATTAATGAGATTTAAATCCTGTTTGTTCATTAGGTAACTACAGTTTAGAAAGGTTGCATAGAACCTACCAGACATTCTACGAAGAGTTCGGACCCATAGTCAGAGAAAAGGTGTTCGGAGAAAGGACTCTAGTCCATGTTTTCCATCCTGATGACATGATGAAAGTATACAAAGCTGATGGTAATATGCCTAAACGAATGAGTCATAGAGCGTTGGAAAAGTACAGAAGAGAAAGGCCACACTTGTACTCTGGACCAGGTTTGTTTCCGACGTAAGTGTTTTTCATTTACTTTGATTGAGACTGTGGCGACTTAGTGGTAAGATCTCGGCTTCGGGGCTGGAGGTCCCAGGTCCGAAACCCGATTCCAGATCCGTCGTGTATTGGGCCTATTGCAAGTTAAATCATACGTAGAGGATGTGGTGGGGGTGGGGAAGTTTAGAGAGGGGTGTGGCTGCTCAGATGTCGTCCTCGTCATCTGACCGCAGTTCAAAATTATGAGGTCCGTTCCAAAACGGTCCTCGTGTTTCAAAATAGAACGTTAATATAACTAAACTAATTACTTTGATTACCCTAGCGGCGGTCACACAATGAGATTGAACGTTTTACTTTTTTAATTTTTACTTATTAAAATAAAAAACGTAAAATTACTGAGACACTTGAATCTTCAAACCTTTAATTTTTAACTAAGATGTAATAAGTTTGATTTCGAGTCATCCTGCATTTATTCAAGATGTGTCTAGTCATTCAGCGAGAGCGAAATTTTCAGAAGTGAAAATTTTGGTATGATTTTAAGGATTGATTCAATAGGTTTTTTTCACAAACTTTTATATAAAATGGCTTGTTTCATCTTTGTGAAGGTGGAATTCTGTAATTGATTTTCCATTTACTTCCTGATGTGCTAGAATATTTAAAATTTGTAGATTTATGTTCTTGATGAAAATACTTTCGAAAGAGAATGGCTGCTAAATGATTATACAATTTTAAAATTTTCAGAATTTGATGATCAATTAATCTATTAAATTTTTATTTCGTACTAGTGGCGCCACCTGATAGTGAATTAGAGAAAAAAATTTTATTTCAAAATACCATGATATTTAAAATGATGAGTTATAATTTTAAAACTAAATGCTAGAAAATAATTAAAATGAATAAAAAAATCTACTTTTTGGTGCACTAATAAAAATGTTATCAAAATCTGTTTATATTAAATTTATTTTCATTTACTACTAGAGAATAACTTTTTAGGAGGGGAAGAGAGATGGGCCTCATTCCAAAACGCGAATTTCTCAGGCAATGAATACCTTTTTAATAAATAAGATAAAGTTTCATCATTGGGCGTTACGGAGATTTATAAAAATGAGGCAAAAATCTAAAACTAGATTAATGTGTGTGGCTTCTATTTGTAAATCAGACTATTTAAAAATGCGTATTGCATTGATGACGGAGTGAACTTGCCTTAAAAGTAAGGCGTGGAAGTTTTAACACATCCGAAAGCTTACATTTTGATGATTCTTGTAAAATACTTCCATTATTACTTTTTTAAGACATGATGGTAGTATTCTTTATACAGTGATCATCATTTGGAAAGCTTTTAGATATTTTGATGATCCAGGGACACATCGATGCACATGATCAGTAAAAGTTACATGGACTGAAAAAATCTCCAGAATATTTTGAAATACGTACTGTGCGTATGTCAAATCAACATAATTACAAATAGTCTTCTGGAAATCCATGAAACTTAGGTTGTGTCACCCTGAGGTGACCAAACCATTCCAATCGCATATATCAAACCATCTTATTAGCGGGTAAAAATATTTCAAAAGACCTTCGGAGGGAACCCATTCAATTATCATTCCACTGCATCAGCATCCTAAAACAGTACGTGCAACAGACAGTAATCAATTTTTTAAATCATCCTCCACTTGATCTTCTTTATTTTCTCCTGATATGGACGATTATATACCGAAAGGACCATTCCTTGGAACCTGATATTTCTGTAACATTATATATTTACTATACGCACTTAACTTCAGTCGACTTATCTTATTGTCTTACAGAACGGTACTCGCTTCGGCAGTGCATATACTAAAATTGGAATGATGAACCCATGCATCCCTGAAACATTCAAAACATAGTTGCGCGTCTTACTTAAAAAATAACATGATTCCATTTCCATAAATAACTTATTGCCATTACTACGAGGGGCGATAAAAAAAATAGGTTACACTACGCATTATCCCAAAACAAATCGTTCGGGAGCGAAAGGTTTTCCCTCAGAGACATAACAAGTGAGGCTAATTGTTCCTGTGTAGTTGATGGCAAAATTCATTGAACTTCAGACGAGTGGAATTCCGAGACTCGTTAGAAAATTGTCTCTATTTGAAGATGTGCTAAGAATGTTTCTGCGTGTGAAATTCATTGTCAAATCATTGAACTTGATGGTGAACATGTAACATGGTGTCTTCCTCCTTCAAGACAATGCCAAGCCCCACATTTCCCGCCAAACTGAAGTTTTGGCGCGAAATTTTAATTGAAATTTGTCATCCCCCCATAGGCCTGAGTTGGCTGAGTCATAGTGATTAGTTTCTTTTCCCACAAACGAACACGCATTTGTCAGGAACAATGTTCTCTTTTGACGATGAAGTCAAGATATCTGCCTAAATGTGATTTCGAGCAAGCCGGAATGAACAAGTGGGTTCTGCGGTATAAATGCCAAAACCTTTTTGGCGATTACGTGGAAAAGTTTCGTGTTGGCATCTGTCTTGCATCCCATTTGAAGTTTATAATTTTGTACTGCATTGTAAACATTTTTGTTGATTTTTTTCAACCAACGTATATTTTTAATTCATTTACTTACTGTTTTTACAGGAATGGTGAAGAATGGTACAACTTCCGCCATCTCTTTCAAAATCTATTGATGAAGGATGAATCCGTAGATGCTTGTTCCAATGCTCTAGAAGACATAACTGATGAAATGATTGCTAAAATATCAACTGGACTTGATGAAAATAACGAAATCGATCTAACACCGTTGTTGTTCAACTGGGCCTTGGAATGTAAGTACATAATGTACGAGATCGCAGTCGTATAAAAAGTCGTTTTCTCACTAGTTAACAAAATCGTGGAACCTTTTTGAAAATTGCATTTCTGATGTTTGAAGATTCATAGTTTCCTCGTTTATTGAAGCAATATTATAAAATTATACATTACTCGAAAGTTAATTTAACAAAAATGTAATGCAAAATCTTGAATAAAGGAGTTTTTGTTATAATATTTATAATGAAAAATGGTGAAACATATAGGAAGATTGAGATTTATAAAATTTCTCACCGTGCAAAGTTTTTCTTAGTTGAATCTCATATAATTTAAATTATGGCATTACTATACCTCCCCACGAGTTAAATCGGGATTTTTTTTCAAATTCTTAAAAGGCTATTTTTTTCTGTAATTGAGAGTCATAGCAGAGTTGTTTCTTTAATCTACTCTATAGATTTTCGATTTCATTATGTTTCAGTTGTACCCGAGCCATTACAGCCATTTATTCCTTTCAGAAATTCTTTCCTACTGTCGTTATATAAGCAATAGTATTTTTTGCCCATAAAATAAGAACGTCAGAGCAAGAAACTTCACTAAATTTAGAAATGAATCAATTGTTTTAATCATCGTAATCTTCGTCTAATTAGGTTCTCTTTGAATCAGCAGAACAATGTAAAACTGACACCGCTGCGTGTTGTCTTTGCGTCTAATATACGGCAAACGTTTTGCACAATTGACAAACGTTTAAAGAAGTTGTAATTTTACCTTCAATTTCTATTTCAAGTGAAGGATAATGATCATGAGATATATCTTTTGTATATATAATCAATCAGCGTTCAAAAAATAAGTAAAATAATGGAAGAAAACAATAAAAAGACATAGTTGATCAGAAATGTATATATTTCTGTTCCGACATAATATTTTGCTATCAGTAACTCGCTTAGATTTGATGAGCAGAGAATCAATATTTCAAAACCAGAAATAAATTCTTCAAAAGACATTATAGACATCGTAATTTGGTAAAGTGAGTTGCACAGTAAAATATGTTCTTTCCAGACAGCACAGCGTTTAACATCACTACGAAATGTTGCACTGCATTATTTGTTCATTTATTGCTGTAATGGATACTTCTGCCATTAATTTGAAAAACTTCCTCAACCAATTATTGATCAGTTTATTAAAAGAAGCTTAAAGAGCAGAAGAAATTTCATGAGAGCATTAGCCGAAAAGTCACTCAAATTTAAACATTAGCTGAGCATGAATCCAATATAAATTAAACGTGCCTCATTCATAAATCGTTCAAAACGCTCTACAGAACAGACCTAGAGATATCGAATAAGGCGCGTGTTTCTTCTTGGTCGTCACTAAAAAAAGAGTTTTTTCAAACTTTTAATTAGATTTTTAATTAAAAGTTAATCATAATTTTAACTTTTTTCCATAACAAATTTGGAGCATATTATTGCACAAAATATATTCTTACACCACTTTAAAAACTCAAACAATTATCTTTTAAGTGATATCGATTTTATTTCCTTACAATCTTGCACCAATTTTAATAAATTTTTAAAAATATTTTTCAGCAATACTTTTCATTGTTTTCGTTACTGCATACTCGCTTCTCCGATAATAAATGCATGTTTTGTACGCACGTTATCGTTGCTGTAATTAAGAGTAAATTTTTAAAAATAATGTAAAGACAAAAGAATCAAGTCCTAAACATTATCATTCTGCTTTGTTTCGGAACAGAGGTTTGAATCTTCTTTAATTTATCCCTTAAAAGCCCGATATTTTAAAAAATAATTTAAATATATTTTGTACTTTCATTTCTTGAATAAAACATGGGAAAAATACATTTAAAAAATTATGTTTTGTTTTTTAAGTATGGTTTATGACTAAAAAACAGTTTGTTACCAATTGATAACACTGGGCTTTATTTCAGAAAGAAATTTCTTGATAAAATTCTGTAATATTTAAGCACAGATAAATTTTAATAACTAACAATACGGATATAAGGAATTTCCTTCAACATTGTAGAGTAAAATATGGTATTCTCAAGCGCACGAGCGAAGCAAAAAGATGCAGCCAGTCTCAAGTGAAAAATATCAATTTATTTCTATTTTTTATAAGCACTCAGTCTCAGTAAGCACTCAGCCATCTATATTTTGTAATTTGATTTAGTAAAATGTTCAGCATGTGTCTTATTGGCAACAACAGCCACAATAGACCTTCAGTCTTATTCTCAAGATCTTAGAAGACAACACTGGGCATTTAAGGGTTATTGTGCAAGTTATTCTGGCTATAATCAAAAATAATCTTGCGAGAAATGGTCGAAAACAGAAAAAAAAGAACAAAACGATAATCAAACTAATATTACTGAATCGATAATATTTTAAAATTTAATGTGGTATTAAAATTGTTTTCTTTTAAGAATAGTTTCCTAAATTCCAGAGGAAAGTATCAATTTTAAAATAAATAAGTAGAGATGAGCAATCAGCAGAAAAGGCAAATTTTGGATATTTGAGAAATATTTTGATCAGTATCAATTGAGAATGGTTGAATACATGTCTAGTGACGTAATCATTTAAATCTTAAGTTAGAGGTGGTTTTTATTAGTGGAAGCTTAGGAACATATCGGGGGGATAAAGCTCAGAATTTTGCTTTCGTATGTCTTTGTATTCCATAAAAATAAAATGTATATTACATTCATTCAAATTCTTTTGCCTACTTTTTTTAATTTATTGATTGGGAAGATTTTTAAAAACAGTAATTTTTACAGCGTAACGTTTTTTAACCTATTCATTCTCTTATTTTACAAAAGCTTCAATTATACTGTGATCAATGGTGTTCATGTGACTTCATAAATTTTCCGTGTGGGCCTAATTCGTTTTATTTAGTCTTTCTCATGGTTGCTATGGGGTTTTGTCCTTTTTGAAACCTTTTGCTTAATTACATAATTTCATATTCTATATCATGAATTATATCTGAAATTGCCATCACTTAAACTAAAGGAAGTTAACAATGGTTTGGACTATCTCCATTTAAAATGTAGAGTTTAAAT
This sequence comes from Araneus ventricosus, assembly GCA_013235015.1. Classification (NCBI taxonomy): domain Eukaryota; kingdom Metazoa; phylum Arthropoda; class Arachnida; order Araneae; family Araneidae; genus Araneus; species Araneus ventricosus. Next base: position 556,010 of record BGPR01000470.1, read on the forward strand.
TTGTAAAATAGCTTCACGTGCATTTACTTGTGACTTTGTATTTTGAAATGTACTCCTTAATAATATCTGGTAAAATGACTAGCGCAATTTTTTATGATTGGCTGATAAATTATTCTTTTATTAGTCTGTTTTTCAAGCACAATCTTTTAAAAGAATCACGAATTATCTCGCGTTTTTAATCTCGTGTCTCTAATCTTGTGATATTTGGATAATTTTTTCTGCGTGGAAAACATCTTTTTTCATAAAATAGTAGTAATTACTTTTTCGTATACAAACATAAAGTTTTATGATCATCAAAAAATTCGACTTTGAAATTTTGATGAATCTCCACGTTTTAGACGTCTTTGAATTCGAAAAACCATTTCTGTCTGTCTTCTCAATTAATCAATCGATCGACGGAAACAGGCCAAAAATGGATATTAGATTATTTTCACTATACAGAGTGGTCATAAATTATTTGACCCACTTCAAAAATTAATGAAGAAAACTAATACTACAACTACGGTTTTTTCGGGAGGTTTTTGAAATGAGAACGCATTTAATTTTTTTTTCATAGAGCGCCGTTACGGTGGTCATAAATTATTGGACATCTCCCATTTTTGAGAGCCATTATCTGCAAAATTATTAAAGCAAGAGAAAAAAATAAAAGCATGTATATTTGTAGGAAATTTTACGCTCTTTAATTTGTTGAATCAATTGTAATTCGAAAACTGAATAGTTTTCGAGATATTTAAGAAAATCTAAAGGGATCGGGAAGCGCGCATCGGCTTCTGCTGATCGGTAGCCATTGCGTATGGAAATCCCTCACTGCAGCAAATTTAGAACGCCGTAATGGTACGCCACCTATCCGGGAAAAAAAACTTTATTTGCTCTCTTTTTTAAAAAAAATACAGTTTTAACACTATTTTTTTTTATTAATTTTTGAATTGGACTCAATTTATGATCACCCAGTGTTATGAAATTAAACACAAAACATGGCGTGCAGTCTATGTGCATGAAAATGTCGAGGGGTGAACAACCTCGCTCTTTTTTATTTTATTTTATTTTTTTGCATTTCTTGAAAACAATGCAAATTTGATTTCTAGAAATAGGCAGGGATGAGAAATAAACTGCTACTTGAATGCTGAATATACTCTTTCAATAAAATAAATTTCGCCATCTCGTATATCATGAACCTGTGAAATAAAAATAAATCCCATCTAAATCAGATTGTGAATGTTTAAGACAAAACTTTTATTCAGAGCACATGGAATAGTATAAATAAAAATTCAATTATATTTTTAATAAAATTTCAAAATTATAAATTCTCATGGTCTATGTATTCTCCCCATTATAATAGTAATACTTCCAGAATGTCTGCAAAATTTATTGAGTATAAATTATTTTTGATTCATTCCTAGTTTCTCAGAAAGCATCAAGTAAATATATATATAATTTCAAATAAGCATCACTTCTCGATTCTTATGAGAATTATAAAGAAATTACATTCATTACGAAGAACAAATAGGTTTATCAGCAAATTGGGGAACACAGCAACAAATAAGAAATATAAAACAAATTAGTAGAGTTTCTTTCCATAGAAAAATGTCCGTGGAATTTTAAATTCGTATTTTTTTCGATTAGTTACTGTTGAAATTACGCTCACTATCATGCAATTTTCCTAACTTCAGGCGATATGCCTATATGATAAATGAATCGATCAATATTTGAAGAGAGATAGAAATTTAAAGATGGCGACAAGAGTGGGTTTTTGATGGAAACAGAATCCCAAACCAAGGATAATGTGTGCTAAGGCATCCAGCATTTTCCAATTTATAAAAATTACTATTATGTTGGAAATTATTAAAAAAAGTTGTATTCTAAGAGCAATTTCAATATTACAATTGGTGAGTATTCTGACTAATGATATTTTTGTCGCAAATTGTGACTGGACCTATAATGCAGCTGGTTGTTATAAGTTTTTCTAATTGCAATTACTGGGAGATGTTACCAGAGGTTAGGTAGAAAATTCTAAAAAAGTAACCGATAATGAAATTTTACGAGAGTGCAAATTACAATTCTCTTTTGGACTATATACACTTGGGGGGAGTTTTTAAAAGTTCTTAAGAATCGCCAGCCGAAACACATATACAGTGATGACTTAAATCGAGATACCATTCTGCTTGGTTAAATCCAGTAAAGGTGGAATTCTGATATTTTTCAAGTCGCTGCAATCATTCCTTAAGAATTCGATCTAATGTATTAAATGGAAACTTCAGGCAACAAACGTCAGAAGCAACCATGATCCTCGGATACTTTAATAAACTGTGCAATTTGATACAAAAGTTTATTTTATAATTTATCTATTTATTGTAGGTAGTTAGCTTCAGTATTAACACTGAGAGTTTTCGTTCTACTAGCTAAAACTGCTTATAGCTCCAATTCAGAAGAAAGTGATGATAGAAAAGTTCATACTTCATATTTACATGCACTTTATGAATGTTTCATTCAGTAATAGGAACTTATATATATTGTGGCAGGTATTGGTTCGATAACGTTGAACAGGCGGTTGGGTTGTCTGTCAGCCGAAGGAAACAAAGAGGCAGAATTACTGGTAAAAGCAGCCAATGACACTCACACCGCTATATTCCTGACAGAAGCGACTCCTTTCAGCTTTACAAGTTATAAGAAGTTGGAGACGGCTCAAAATCTTTTTTCCGAGTGAGTGATTTTTTTGCATTACTCTCATCGAATGCATAACAAATTGAACGTAATTGTATTTAAAATATTCTTAATGGATTCTGATACAAAAAGAATTTATTTTTGTTTTACCTATAAGAGAATTAGCTCTTCATAACATATATTGAATTTGAAATTTCTCTATATAAAGTTTAGTTTCCCTTTTAGGAACAATAGAAAATAAACTTTTTTCTCTATAGGGTGGTTTCAAAATATTTAGATGAAGTCATTGAAGATATCGAACAAGGAAAGAATACAGATTCTCTAGTTTCTCAGATGTTGAAGCTAGAAGATGCGAGCAAAAAAGATGTTTTTACCATGATATTAGACATGTTTATGGCAGGCATTGATACTGTAAGCATACAAATTTTATGTATTGTAAAATGCCTTCATCACTTAAGTTTTTCTTGGAACTCTTATCTAATTTTAATTATGTTGGAATTTCATCTGATTTTGGTTATTTTGATGAATTTTATATACGATAATTTTACTGAAAAAAAATCAAAAGGAAAATCGTGTGCTTTATTTAAAAAATGAAATATAAAAATAAAATTAGTTTCTAAAAATTGATTTTATTGCATCAATGATTGGAAAATAATTCTTTGTCAGAAATATGGAGATCAAAGTAAAATCGTAAGAGCCTGAAAGGCTGCTTTAAATACTACAGGAAAGCTAGAATTTTAATCGCCTTTTATAACATGTTTTAAATTTTTAATTTATGTTCAGAAATTTTGTTTAACACATTGTTGGCCGGTCACGAGTGAATTTGTTTTACTTCCACCTTCAATTACGAAATAATAGCCAGTGACATGAGATAGTCCCTGTCGGATAAAATTGCCGGTGAACAATTTGTTGAAATTTTCATTGTGACATAATTTGGTTAGAACATAGTCTCGTACTCTTGTGCGTGTAACCATTACATCTACTGAACGGTCGAATGGATATGCAAACGTCACCTTCATTAAGGATCACTTTAAAGTATTAAACAGTTTCGCTTGTTACAGTATCTAGGATATGCAAATGAAAAAAACATTTAAATTGCTGTTGTGATGCCAGTGGTTATATTTGAACAAAACATAAACCTAAGTATTGAGAAAGTATGAAATTTAAAAGTCACTAATCGAAAAACATGAAACTCTTTGTTATATACATTGAAAATAGAATACATTTAAAAATAAGGAAAAAGGCATAATCTTAAAAATTAAACAAATAATAAAAAAAGAAATGATACTGATAATACTAAAACATAACTGAAAAAATGTACAATAAGAGAAAGAAAAAAAACATAATCACATATATAAACGTGCATAAAAGAGTACTTCCCATGCTTATTTTAAACATTCGTCGTTCAATAAATAATAAAATTTTAAAACACTATTCAAAATTCTAAAGCACAAAACTAAAGTCGGAGTGTATCAAAATGCATAAAACTGTTGGGATTATCCAGTTCACAACCGCATTTTTAAGGTCTGAGTAAAGCACACAGTAAAAATTGCTCTGGAGTGCTGAGGTTATTTAATTCTATTCATAGTGAGCGTTTGGCGCAGTATGGCCAAATTAGTCCATGTGCCATTAAACCCAAACCAACCAACCAACCAATCTATTCGTAGTTTTTCTTTTGAAGAAAACAAAGGATTAGAGCTGTTGAAGCTATTGAAGAATTCACCATCATCTTTTGAAGAGAGCAAAGGATTGGGATTATTGAAAAAGTTTCTGTTTTGCAGAATGAATTTTATTATTTTATAAATTCTTTGCCTGTAGAGGCTGTTGGACTCTCCTAAGCCATTATTGTATGAGATTTGGTGCAGGTTTCCTAAGATGCCATGAGATCGTGAGAATGCACTTCATGACGTAGTGAAGAATGGCATAATTTGTATACAGGATGTCCACTATAAGCATGGCCCAATAGCCAAGGGAGACTGGGGGGGCAGGGCCCTCTGTTGGTGATGCTATGCCTCCCCACCCTTTCAGGAGAAATTTGTGTATCCCGCTCACGCAACGTGCTATTCAACTGGTAGATAAAGATCTGGCGAACATTTGAGAGGGTCATCTTTACGCCCACCCCTTGTACAGCAGGTCGTGCCCTCCCCTCTCAAGCGAACTCTAGCGCAACTCCTGCCAGTAGCTAATTCCTAAACCATTAGAGACAGGCATATACTTCGAGCTAAAAAAATTCTCTAAATGACGTAAAGAATTATACTTTATGGTTTGAACCAATAAATGTATTGCTGAAAAAATATGAAGTCTATAATTTTTATATAGCTCCCGGGTCCTATTAATCATATTTAGGGAAATATTCTCGACTCGCTAATATTTTAAACAAAAATTTCTGCGATCAATACTGACCGAGTTTTGAAGCTTTGAAAATCGCTATTTTAGATTAATGGCCACCTCTAGGAAGATCCCCAATCAGCGGGTAGCGCTTACTCAAAGAGGACGTTGATTTGCTTAGAATATTGAAATTAAAATCTTCATAATTCGGTCAGTTTTGATCGTAGAACAGTGGAACTTGTTTTTGTTTAAAATGTTAATGTGTCAAGAATATTTTACTAAATAATATGACCGGGTGCTGTGTAAAAATTTAATTCAAGGCAGCACATTATTTACTTCAAACAACGTAAAATATAATTCTGTACGTCGTTTAAAGCCTTTTTTCCAAAAGAAGTGTACGCCTGTCTCCAATGCTTTAGAAATTAGCTATTGGTCCACGATTAAAGTGGGTACCTTGCATATTATAGTTTTCAGTGCCTCGCTCTTTAATGCTTTTATGCCGATCTTCACATTTTCTGTTTTAAAAAAGTTTTTAATTATTGAAACGCTACTAAAAGCAAGTTTTTCTATTTTATTTTCTACTTTTTTTAGACTTTAATGTATATTTCTAAGTTTATTATTATAAACTACAAAATCACCCGTCATGGTATAACGAGTGCAAATTGCCTCTTCATTCGAGAGATTTCCCGTCAAATTCGACTTGTTTAAATAGATATATATGCGAGAGAAATGTTTAACATTGATTGAAAACAAATAAACTTACGTTTTATGATGGGATATTTTTTTATTTACACTTCTTACAAAGCACTTCTCTGCTTGTCAAACGTTGCCAAAAAATGTTATCAAATCACGATCGCAATAGATAGTCAGATGCATCGTGGCGTCCAAACTATATCACGCGCATGATATACCACTGACGTGATTTACTACTTTCTATTAAAAAAAGGAACTTAATTTGAAATACGTACATCATTAATATAATTTAAAATTTCTCGGAAACTATTGAACATAGCGAGATAAATGTTATATCATTCGATAGCAAATTTTATTTCACTATTTTAGAGCTATTAAATTTGAAATTAGAATGATAATTACTTTTTAAATTTACAATTATTGAAATTTAGATGCTCTAACAATGAAATAATGCTGTTTAACGTCTCGCAGTGCTATGGCGCGAATTTTATTGTTGGTGACGTCAGAGCGTTACCGGATCAGTGAGAGACGGATCTGGGTTATTATATTAGTAATTCTACGTAGTCTTGCAGCCAATTTTTCTTATATTCACGATCAAACAACTGTCTCATCGTAATCAAAACTTAATTAAAATTAATCGAATAACTAAATGTTAAGTTTTGGGAATATTAAAATATTGGATCAACATTGGGAGTACATAACTGTGCAAAGCTTCAAAAGTTTAATAGATCAGGAAGCGAATGAAAAATCGATTTCAGAATTCCATCTTTAAGAACATGAAACAATTAAAAATAAAAGCATGAAAAAAACATAAATTAGTGGCTTTAGTATTTAACAATTTGAGTTATAAGCAAGGGATGTTTTAAGCAGGTTCGCTTCTAGCAAAGTAATAACATATTTCGCTATCAACAGCTTAGAAAATATATATTAGGAAAAAAAATGTCGTTAAATGCTTCTCATGAATTCTGAAGGTGAATGTCTAGATATTGCATGAAAACTTTCATGCAATATCTAGACCTGGTAATAAACAAGTTTGGCTGAAATTCAACGTTTGATTTTATGTGCAGCTTTACATTGTGTGCTGTCTACCTTTATTAAAACAGAGTTAAACAGTTGTGTCGTATTAAAATGATTTTAATGAATTTTATGCTCGTTACTTGATAACCACGAAATGTATCTTTTGAAATACGTTATGGCAATAAATATAACAAACATTTATGCATATTTTTAACAAAGATTTCCAAAAATGTTGTACATTTTCGGATTAGTGGCATTTGATTTTAAAAATGCACTCTTTCCCTACCTGTTTTCAATGAGTAAATGAATTATTTCAATATTTTCAAATCATACACTAATGATTGCGCACATTTGTTAGATTTTTCAAAACGATGAAATTATTGATAGCGTTTTATTTTCCTAGACTGCATTCACTTTATCTTTTGCCCTGTATAATCTGGCCAAGAATAAAGAAGTGCAGCAAAAACTCCGAGAAGAATTGATTGAGCTCCTACCTACCAAAAGTGATCGTTTTACAGGAGCTTCTATACGTAAATACCGATATCTGAGAGCCGTTGTGAAAGAAACTCTGAGGTATATATTTTTTTCAGATTACAGGTAATTTTTCCGTAATTTAATATGATTGTGTAAATACAGGATGGTCAGAATTAAACTCTGCTTGCTTAGACCATTGTAGTTAGTCTCTTTAAAAAAAGTGGTCATAAGAACCAAAGTCTTGGTACTGTTCAGCAACGGATTCCGAGACTACCACTTTTGCACGATCTTACACCGGAAAGGAGTGTCAGGCAATGAGTCGTATGAGCGCATTTCCGGAGATCTTTGTTAGATCACGCTCAGTAAAATGTAAACGTCACCCTTCCATTCTTCACTTTCCCCCTATTTTGATGAAAATAACTCCGCCCGGCGCATGCGCAAAGCGCAGAGGGTTTCCGAATCCGTTGCTAAACGTTAATATGCATGTCAGAACATTGGGGAACAAATAATGCCGAAACTAACGAAAGAACAGAATTAAGAAAAGAAACGCCTGATAAGAATGGTCATTTTTTTTAAATTCTAAAATTCTTTATCTTGCATGCATTAATAAAATTTAGTTTGGGTAGTTTATGACATATGTGCGTTGGCCGTTATGTAAATACAGAGAAAAGTTACAAGTAGCTTTTTTTTTCAATTGTTCTTATTTATCAATTAAAAAAGCAGACTAAATCAGATCCGGTAGAAGAAACTGGAACGAAGAAAGCGAAAACCGAAATCGAAAAAAAATATAGGAATATAAATTGAATAAAAAACATATTTAAAACAGGTTTTTAAAAGTAATTTGTATTCGCCAAAAGTGAAACAATTTTAAACGATACTTATTATATCAAAAGCAGGGAAATTTAATATTCAATTGAGATTTAATTATTCCAATAATTAAATTTCAAAAATGCAAAATTACATCAGTATTAAATTTGTGCACGACAAAATGTAATATATGGAATAAATTTTTAAGCCTCATTCTATAAAAAAAATCGAACTAATTTTTTTTCGGAAACAAAATACGAAACAAAGCAGCTATATCATTTTTAAAAAATATAAAAGGTACACTTGCCGTGACCAGGATTCGAACCTGGGTTATTGCGGCCACAACGCAATGTACTAACCACTATACGATCACGGCTACGAGTAAATAGTCTTTCAAAGAGATCTATATTCAGAAACCAGATTTAAAGATCTATTTTCTGACAAGAAACGAAGGTGTGGCATTCAAGCATGACCGTGCGACACTGATAACCGAACTTCCTCGTTCTACTATACGACTTTATATCTAATCGGGGATCTTCCTGAATAGTCATTTAATAAAACTGCCGATGCTTTTATGCACTAACGGTTGAAAGCGAACATTCTTTGTTAATTGCCATAAACGACAAATGGCAAGAACTTTTTTTTTTTTGTCAATTTGAGAAATAACTGCTTAAATTTATAATTCTGTTAACAAGAATTGTTTTTAGAGTCCCTACTCTTAATACTACCGTCAGCTTGACTCTGCATGAATTGAAAGTTTATTAATAAAAATCAACTTCAAAGAAGGTTTTGTGAAATCTGGGCAATATTCGTGTGTCATCGTCTATTTAAAATTCGTGATCAACGCATTGATTGAAAAATAATTGGTTTTTCGTATTGCATCCTTTTGATAAAAGAAGTTACAATTTCTGGAATATTTTAAACGGCATTTCCAAAACTTATATTTTTTTTATTTATTAATTTAAAAAATATTTGAAACTCTAATCCGAAACATGGTAGCACTATAATTTTTTAAGCCTGATTCCTCTATCTTGGCCATTTGATTCTATGCGCAACTATTTTTACACCACGCAATTTGTAGAAAGTATGCCAACCTAAAAACAGTACATGTTAAAAAAAAAAACTTGCCTTTTTTCATGCTCATATTTAATATTCAACGGTCTACATTTATTCTCTTTATTTGTTTAAAGAAAATGCGTTTATTAAAACGTCAGAATGCTGCTTTGCTGCAAATTGTTCATCAAGCTCTTTCAGATAATCATTTGGACAACAAAAAGGATTTATTTTATATCAACAAGACATTGATATGCAGTTATTTCTTTGCAATATTCTTTCATAAGTTTAGAGAATTATGAAAAAACGATCAAAAATTCGGAAAAACTTAAAAATTTGTGCTAGTCTTTAAAATGTTTCATTGTGATAATTATGATAAAAATTTATAAAATTTATATTATACTTATTCAATGCTTTTAATTATTCATTTCAAGAGTAAATCCTGTGGCGATCGGAACTGGAAGAATTTTACAAGAAGATCTAGTCCTCGGTAACTATTGTGTCCCTGCACAAGTAAGATGTTTTTAATCTTTTATCATGATTACTTAAGTCTTCCACGTGAGCCGTCTCGCACATACACTTTGTATAGGTAAATGTAACCAATTGTTTTACATGAGAAAAGTGTAATTTGACAGATGTATTATACTCATTTCAATGGCTGCTATGTGAGGTAGATTCCTTATATGAGAGTTCTATCGATAGCTGTAATTGCTTAGAAGTTATGGGCTGAAAGATTATTTTCATCCTCTAATTTCTTCTGCTTTGTAGCATGTATTTGCATGCGATACCTCGTTGAAAAGCGTTCATAAGTTGTATTAGATTCCACGTTCTTTCAATCTCGTACATCCAACCATTGTGAAATTAGAAGAGAAAATGACGGAGTGGAAATTTCTTTTCCTTATATCTCGGGACAAATAGATTTTGGCATAGACTTGCGTCTCTCCATAGTGGTCTAATGGAGTGTCGGGAAAGGAAAAAATTGTGACGCTTTTCGTGGTATTTTTAAACGCTTATAGCTACGCAACCAAATAACATAGAGAGTTGGTTTTAGTTTCACTTAACAGAGAAAGATGGATATTGAAGATTGCAAAAATAATTTTAGAATTTGTAATTACGGTTTAGTCACAGTCGAGCTGCAAAGTTGTTGAAAATCACGAAGAATTTTGATGACGTCATAACGACCGATGCGCGCGCACGCATCGGTTGTGAGCGGTATATTAACCGGATTTTAACAGATTAATAATTAATTCATTCGGATTGATTCATTTAACAGAGAAAGATCATAGAGCATCGGCCATAGGTCAAAGTCACATAGTTGCTTTAGTCACAGAAAGTCACAGATGAGTAATCGATTAATTAACTGTCCTTAATTATTATTAACAATTGTTGATTTAATTTTTTTTATGTTCATTCAGTGCTGATTATATTTAAAGTATCGCGGAAAAGAAAGCTGAGCTTCAATTCTTCTACTACACACACGGTGATGTAGCCAGAGAAAAACACCGAGGGAGCAGAATTCTTTTTCCGCTACACCCCATCACATTTGATTTAATAAACGTGAAATCAACACAAACATTTTCTATCCTCGGCAAACCTTTGCTAGACCAAGCCTTGGATCATAGCTACTTCCTTACCACATATAGATCGCTACCTCACAGGCAACAGCAGATTTTGGGTTTGAGACGGATCTCTTTATACACGTAAAATGGCAGATAGCTGTATATCTGTGAATCATTGCCAGAAAGCTATAATCTTCATAATGTTAGTGTAATGTAGGCAAGAAAGGCTGACAGTTAACAAATAGTTGTCATTGTCGAGAAAGCATCGCGTCTTGCTAAAGGCTTTACGTCACGAAATAAACTTCTTTATAAAAAAAATATATACAACTGGAAAAAAATTTCCAGAAAACAACCATTTTTGAGCTCTGATTAAAGTATAAAACAGAAGAGATCAGCCCATCAGTGGTTCTCAAAGTGTGCGTCCTTTCTTCCTGGAGAGTCTCGACTTCCTCACAGGGGCATCCAGAGATATTACATAATTTTACAATTTTATTTCAATTTTAATTAAATTTCATAGATCGCCCCATTTTTGCAGAACACTTATCACAGCGTATACTCTGGGTTGAGAGATATACTTTCAGAACAACAATATTGATAATTTTCCATGGATTCAAGATCTATTTATTTCGCTCCTCTACCTGCATTTACTGCTGCAGAAGAAATTTTTATTGAATTGACTTGTGGCAATTAAAAACAAAATTTAGCATCTGGGTTGACGGTGCGAGAAAAGTCTTCCTTAATCAATAATGATATCATGCCTTCGTTCATGTAGGATCTTCGTAATATTCATGAGTCGTACCGGAGATCCTTTGTTTTGGACAATATTTCCGCACCAGGTCGACTAGTTTTCAATATTGGACTTGTATGAAAGATTTTAACCATAGGGCAGTTTGTTACGTAGTGGTATGGATCACCTTCTATACAAAAACTACTGATTATTTTGCAAAAAGTACTTGTTGGAGTTTTACATAAAGCGCCTTGGAAAAAATCTGGATTCACCAAAGGGCGCCGAGAATCGAAAATTTTTGGGAAATACTGGCCTATGCAATTATGGCTGAGGAATTTGATTCGGGGGGAATTGGTTATGGGTTCTCTTGTTAGACTATTAACTGGCTGTGCTCTTAAACAGCACTATCCAAAAATTGGAAGGCCGATAAACGCTTTAGCAACGAATTGGTCGCTTCTGCAGGCTTTCCTCCAAGCAAACGCAAATGTGGGCCAGTTTCCGCTGAAAGCCCTTCGGGAATGCAACCTACCCTCCCCCCTCCATATATTGAATCTAAAGTCATACTTTTACCTCAAGGGATAGTAGCTTCAGTGCCGTTTAGCCATCAGAAACTGTCACACTTCCCCTTTATCATGAATCCTTAGTTCATGAACTTGGCTCGTTACGGCAGACCGAATGGAATTAGTTCACAAACAAGAACCGAACATTAAATCACATGAATTCTTTAGGATGTTACCATTTATTAAATACTAGCTGTTACCCGCGACTTCGTGCGCGAAGAATTTGAATTCTTTTTTTTTTTTTTAATTCACGAATGTAAATGTTTTGTTGCATTTTGAAAGGGGAAAGGAAAAGTTCTGACGGTTGATAATACTTAATTGGACGGCTGTATTAAAAGCTGTAAATGCTACCACAACAGGAAACCGGAAGTGTAAAGTCTCCTTTGTTGTTTATGGTCAAAGAAAGCAATATTTTCTTATATTAATTTTAACACTGGCAAAAGCCCGCGCGCGAAACAGTAATTTGGCTTGAATTTATTTCTATAAGAATAAAAAGTATTGTTAGAAATTACGTTAAAAAATATTTTTAAACCTTTATAGCCATCGGAGAAAACATTTCTTCGCAATGGAATTAATAGCATTAAAAAGATCATTTTCTGGACTTTAAAATGGCATAAAAATAATTGTTGTCTAATAAAGATTTCATAAGTTATTGGCAAAAAACGTCTAAGCATTAGGCTTAAAAGCGGCTAATGTTCGTTATTTAATTAAATATCTTAAGAACTAATTAACTCTGAAAGTTGAAAATAACACCTTTGACCTAAAAATATGCTCTAGAATGCCGTGTGTAGATTTCACGTCGCTACTGTTCACCGTTTAGGAGGAGTTCTTGTGACCGACAGACAAACAGATACATGTAAATTCTGCCTTATTTTATGGATACTTATAAATATAAGCAAAATTTTCAGAAATAAAGGTAAATTCGTTCAAAGTCTAACCATTTCCTAGCAACTGAGTAGCTATAAATTTGCGTTATCTCAAAATCGTCTGCACGTGAATTTTAAAAAATTAATAAAAATTGAATGAAAAATGTCACAGAAATAAAATTGGTATCATTGAAAAGGTAAACTTTTTATCTTTAAGATGGTATTAAAATAATTTGTATCGGACAATTTGTCCCGAAGTTACAGCGGGAAAAAGGATTACGTGATAGTTGATTTTAAAAATAATTTATTTCACATGTTTTCGCATTCCTGAAGGATCACGTGACAGCTGATTGAAAAATAAAAATGTTCATCGCGAATCGCGGAGTCAATGGGCTTTCTTTGTTAACTAATTTTAATCTGTAGCCAAAAATAATTAATTTAACGTGATTTCACCTAGCCTATGTCCGTTCTTGGGTTTGAAGCTACATCTCTACCAATTTTCATCCAAATCGGTTTGGTAGTTTGGTCGTGAAAGCTTAACAGACAGACAGACACACTTTCGCATTTATTATATTATTAAGGATTAAGGATACTACACTACAAAAGCGATGAATAAACATTTCTTCAAATCATTATGTTAAAAAATATTTCTTATTTCTGACTTCCATCTGTACTTTTAATAGCATAATTTTTATTAAACTCACAAGATTTATATTTCTTCCCAGACAATGGTTATTTTGCAACACCAAGCGACATCTATGCAAGAACAGTTTTTTCCAAACGCTTACCAGTTTGATCCTGACAGGTGGAAACGACATGAAGTTACTAATAATGTTTCTTGTCCTTTCGGCTACGGACACAGAATGTGTGTTGGTATGAAGTTTGCGTACAGAGAACTTTATCTAGCTCTTTCAAAGGTACAAATTTCATTCTTTGTATTCACTTTACTCTACATACAGATTTCAATTTGAGTTTCCGTGTAATATCTAAATCCATCAATCTAATCTTTCGGCGCTTTCAATCTTGAGGCAAAAAGCAGGAAACAACTTGGCTACTTTGAAATGTTACCGTCTTTCGTAGAGAATTTTTTTAAGAGTTTTTATTTTAGTTATATTATCTTCCCGTTTTGAAGCAACTCGAGGGTTATTTTGAGACGGACCTCTTAATTTTAGACGGCGGTCAGGTGACGAGGACGACACCTGAGCTGGCGCCCCCTCTCCACGACACCTTAGAAGGCACCTCCCACACCACTCCAACGGGAGGATGTTTGACCCATGTCAGATTCAGTGTTCTCCAAGCCCACAAACACGAAGGATCTTCAGTGAAATCGGGTTTCAAACCTGGAGCCTTTAGGCTCTGAAGTCGTTCCTTTGCCATTAGGCCACGAAGGCCTTCTTTTCGTAGAGGAATAAAGCTTCTCCGAATACTGCGTTTTCCGTTTGTCCCAATTTCCTTCTGCTGAGCATGCAATCACAATACTCTTTCTTCAACCCTGCTTTTAACTAAGAAAATTACTGCCAACAGCGCAGCATCAGCTATGTGAGAAAGTGGGCTTAAACGTGCTTCCTTTGTGGAAAATTTTTTCACGTGATGAAATCTGAAAATAAGAAATAAAGGAAAATGAAGAAAAAATTAATGATAAATAAAAAATTAATTTAAAAAATTATTATCGATAAATTTGATTTTTTTTGTAATAAAAATTATTTTTTCAACTCTTTTTACTTACAAATATTGAGAAATCGGAAATAATGCTCGTTCAAAATGTCTACATCCCTAATATTATTCTGTTACAAGCTTATTTAAAGCCGTGAAGAAGCTCTGACTTAGAAAAAAAAAGGGTAGCTCCAAAAAACAGAACTTCTTAACTCTTTGAACCCGGCTAGAGGGAGAATTCAAGGGCCCCAAAAACAGGAGTCAATTTTCATTCATGAAGTTCTCCCTTTCTCCACAGAAATTCCAGGAGGACGACACCCTCTGTTGCGCGATCAATTGTCAACAAAGGAAGGAACTAATTTCCACCGTAAAATTCATCCAGGCGCCCGAAACCGCCCGAGTTCGGCCTGTATCGAATGAGGCGATTTGAGGCGGAATAGGGCTCATAGGGTTAAAGAATATCAAATGCAGCAGTTCCAGTACCATATGCTGTGTTATTCACGTTTCTCTACGTTAGAGAATCTACACGTTTTAGAGCTACTAGAATTCTCTTTCTACCGCCACACCCACCCATAGAAAATTTAGGAAATATGTCTATCTGCCCATGTGTATGACCATAATAATTCGAAAACCGAAGACGCTAGAGGAATGAAATTGGGCACGAGGTCTTAACACAAAAATTCTTGACCTGTATAAAATTTCGGATGAAATCCATTAAACGAAGTTCTGTGTATTTGTCCGTCCATGTACTTCTTCGTGGGGTTTGATTGATACGTGATTATCAAAAAATAAGGATATATCTTTTCGCTCGAAGTAAAACCAAAAGAGTAGATTTCATTTTGAGTAGTTTTTATTAATACTAATTAATAATATTATTATCCCTACATGTGTATTCATTTCAACTTTATATTTCATGAATTTGTTAATGTTCAACCGCAACTGTCTAAACCTTTATAAACGAGAGTAAAGATCATAGCAAAAATACTTGAAAATTTTATTTTAAAGTTAAATTCTTAATTAAAATTGATAAATTATTGATTTCTTAATTAATTTTAACCTCCATCAAATCAAAAATCTGGTTATAATTTTATTAACTAATTAGTAATCCATTCAAAATTAATTTTAAAACATTATTTTAGCTATATAGAAATCATCCCTACGCAATGTAGGACTTTAGTTACGGCACCGCCTCGGTGATAATGCCAGAACTCCCTGGTGGCCATGCAAGGAAGAATTTAATCTCTTAACAGATGCTACAGGTTTTGCCAGAGTCATTCGTAGTCTTTGAGAGACGCTGCAATGACAAACCTCACGAATTCCTAAAAATGCACGATAGCTTAAGTGCTATTATCTGGAACATCTATGATTGGGCACGATATTACCCTTCACGGTAGCGTACTCGAAAGGCGACAAGGTGGCGTCTTCAAAGCACAACGTGGACGAAAGAGAAAGCTAACTGATAAGGATGGATGGGTGTTAAAACGCATAGTTGACATAACACCACTCCATGGCCCTGCAGCTATAACCTTAAGGTTATTTAAGCAGTTTCGCGGACATGAAGTGGAAGAAAAATCGCACCACCCGAGGGGGTGACCTCTCATAAATCTTGACAAATTCTCTACACCGCTGCCTAATTAAAAAAACGCAACAAGTTTACAAATGTTTACAGTAGCTATTCCATTTCAAGGATTGCTATTATGCTATATGCATTATAAAAAAAATTTCGAAACACAGAGCAAAATAAAACTTTGAGAAATACAAAATTACACAATTAAACATGAAATAACTGGACAAAAATAGAAACTAAATGCAATGGGAAAACTAAAGATGAGTTAAGAAATGCATACAAAAACAAATGAAAGGAAAAAGATGAAAAACAAATTAATATAATAATAAAAATGAAATAAAAAATGTACACAGAAAAAGAAATGGGCCGCACAGAGTTTTAAGAAGTTCGATTTTGAAGAAGAGTTAGTTGAAGGAACTCTATTTGAAGAAGGTGAAACCAACGCCTCCTATACCTAGATATCGGAGGCGTTGGTGAAACACGGTGGATCTTGGAAGAAAGTTCTGAAAGAACGACTAAAGCAGTGTTTTGAATTCATTAGGGGATGATGGTCTGAAGAGGAGGCGAAGTTGAATATTGAACTGGTGAAACGAGATCTTCCATCTCCAAAGAAAAAGGATGGTGAGATGAGGGAGAGATGAAGACGCAGGATGGACAGATGAAGTTTGGCTGGTTTTAAATTCCCTCATTGTACGATGAAGAGGATGTTCGCTTACAGAAGTTGCTATTTATAGAAATGTTGCCCATCGCTGTCCTAGATAGCATCCATAAAATGGCAATTCCATTTCGGAATCGCTTATGACAGACGGTCAATGCGTAAACCTTTAGTGACATCTCGCTATGCTGTCGGGTGACGCCAGTGATTTTAAACTTGTAGGGACATGGTCCAACAGCAGCTACAAAAAGTCCTTTAGTATAATGAATCAAAATCTGCCGTATTTCAGAACGGCTGGGGCTTCTAGGTGTAAAGTGCGACCAGATATGCATTTAATTGTGACAACCTCCTGCCTATTGTGAAGCATGGACGTGACTTCCTGTTCGTTTGGGTTTCCATATCTTGGTGTTGTCTTGGCCCATTTATTATTCTGATGTGGAAAATTCAAGCCAATCATTCTTGGGGGAATATGGGATATCATGCCCATCCTTTGGACCAGACTTCATTCCCTTGACAGTGACCACTTTTCTTGATAATAGCACTCCTATCTATAATGCTAGATGTGTTCCAGTATGGTTTAAAGAGCATGACGAAAAAGCAAGACATAAGGTCCTCTCAATCTCCTGACTTGAATATTATTTATCATTTGTGAAGATATTTGGACTAAGAACTTAGTGCTCCTATTCCGCTTCCAGTTTCACTTTTGGAATTAAAGATTGCTCTACAGGAGAAATGGCTTCATACGTTGACGGTGATACGAATTGGCGGACTGCCCTCCTCCCCCCACACGCACACACATTTTGTGGGAAAAATTATTTTTTTCATTTTAGATTCCTAAAACTGATAATCATAAATTATCAGTAGTGTCGGCGAAAACTAGCTAAATTTTTAAATTCTGTAGTCCATCCCCTATACTCTCCTGTAATTTTAGTTATCTATAAATTTTTGCGCCCCCCCCCCCCGGCTCTGTATTTCCATGAATGTTGTACAAGATATCTATGTATCCATCCCAAGTCGAATATGATGTATATTTTTCCTAAAATCATCATCAATTAAAATAGGGATCCCAAACTACTATAAATAACAACGTTCTTTTATTTTACAGATCTTCGTTGTATTTTTTCCGTCCGTCTTTGTTTTTTAAAACTTTACGTTTCATTGACAAGTTTCAAATATCTTTTTATATCATTTTTAAAAGTGGATATCCTGTTGGATGTTTTGGTACATATTTCGGATATATTTTGAACTTATTTCGAATACACCGGAATAGTCTCGCCATTTATTCACTAAAGACAATTTCACTGTAAGATGCTTCCGTGTAAAGGATATCAGAATGAAAAAAAGGGAAAGTGTTAAGCAATATGACAATTTTATTAGATCTGCACTCAAATGAATGCATTCAGAGGGTTTTTTCTCAAATTCCTTGACAAAAATCATTCGTTTTGGAGTCTGTGAAAGTTTTACTTGAAATACACTTGAATTGAATGACAAATAAAAATTGAAAACAATGACTACTGTTGCAAACGCTTATTAAACTGATATATATTAATTTGTGAGAATGTATAATGAATGTTGGTATTTTCTCTATTTGATTTTATATAATTGAAATTATTTGACCCTTATTATGTATACACTTTATAACTGTTTTATTTGCATTTTTGCTGCCATATTGATCATTATTTCCTTTTTTTAATTTTGAATATTGATATTGGATTTAACCGTTTTAGATGGTACGCACTTTCGACATCAGCTACCACTACGAAGATATTGATTCTGTAAACAGATTGATCAACGTTCCAGATAAACCACTGAGGTTGCGTCTTCAACAAATAACCGAAAAATACTAACAGAAGCCCCCATTATCTTCAATTTCTTCAAATTTATTTCTTATGATTGTAAATATAAGAATTGTCGAATTTTATGAAACATGAATGTTTAATTTATTCCTACGAATAATCTTTTTGTATTTTTAGTTCACAATGTTATCACAGATATAAAATGCATTTTTGTACGTTTGCCAAAAGATAAAAGATGCATCTTTTATACTGTAACTCTACAGAAACATGCCGTTTTGTGCGAAATTTTATTAGCTATCTTATGTTGATTTTTTTTTTTTTTACGTTATAATTCGAACGCCCTAATTTCAGTATGATTGTTTTTTACTACTAACAGAAATAAATCAGCTTATATAAATAGTGTTTAAAATGCTCTTGATATAGATTTTTTTCGGCTAAATGCATGATTTTAACGTTATCGATTTGTTTATATGCATAATTCAGAGAATGATCTTGGCACAGAATTGATAGATAAGTCTCATACTTCATATTTTTCCAAATAAATTTTATGTGAATTTGTGTTATTGTTTACTTGTTCTTTTTACCAATATGCGACTGTTTTCAGCCAATAAATTACTATACCTTCAAGATCCGTGTCTCCTGTTTTTTTTTAAATCAAATAAATAGCATTTGGGAAGACTCGGAATTCTCCAATATTCGATTTTTTTAAAAAATTTAAATACATCATATCGTTATAGTATAAAAATATACGCATATATCAGATCTTTTTCTCCAAATCATATCATAAATCATTTTGAGCACTCAGGGAAACTTATGACGTTTATGCGAAAATATATTTAAGGCTTTTCATGAGAACCATACTTCAGGGAAAAGTAAACAATCGGTACAAAATACATCAGTAAAGAGTATATAAATTGTTATCGATTTCGTAATATCCCTTTTTTTTATAATTTAAGCTGATATTATTCATAACATGAGTTTTCAGATCCAAGCAATGATTACCAAAATCACAATATTAATGGAAAATACAGATAATTTGCATATGATTTTATTTGAATTGTTGTAAACTTATTATGAACAAATTACAAACTCATCGAGTCTTCCTATCATTTTGAATTTTTGAAACTAATATCAACTAATGCATTGAAATTTTTTATTACTTTTATTGTGGTATATTGTAAAAAATGCAATAATACCAACTTCATAATGTTGATACAGTATCATATAATCTCTCACTGCGAAAAATATCTTCTATTTATTTTTGGCCAAAAATTCTTCGTGCGTGACATTGTTTATACAAATCATTCTTTTCTTCCATCTCCAATGAAATAAATATTATGCAATCATATCTCTGGTAATTTTAAGAGATGGACAATTATATGTATATTATTACAGTTCTGAATTATTAATTCAAAACTATGAGCGAAACATACTCAATGGAAATTACCCTTTTATGCCATTCTTTAGTCAAAATGCAGTAACTATTTAAATAATTACTTTAATCTTTTCTAGATCTTCGTTAATAATTTAAAACGAAGAAATCCAAATTAAATAACATTAACGTCAATTCTTTGCAGCAGAAGCCATGATATCTCAACTTCAAAAAGACAAATTTTGGAAACTAAAACATTTTTCAAAGTATCTTTTTCGAGTTCAGTAAATCATTCTCAAATGTCTATCGTCTAAACTGAGAAAATGCTACAATTTTATTACAAGCTAAGTGAAATTTTGGCGCTTTTTTTTTTTACTTCATATGCTGTTTTTGAAGTCTGTGCTACTACAGTCAAAGAAAATTCAAAAGTTACATTTTTAATTTAGTTTTAATAATGTCATCAGCTCAATATACAGCGGCAAATTTCATGAAAAATGACTATTTTAAAGTGACAATAAATAAATCTTGGAGAGAAAGCATAACAGCTTTCTTAGAGAGAAGCGTATGCAGAAATAACTGCCACCGTAAAAATAATTCCAGATTCTTTACCCGGTTATTCATCAAGTCTTCTGTATATATATTTGCTCAAATCAGTACATCTTCATTCAGAAACGCATGGATTATTGTTCTTTTAATGAGCCTCGTTGGTATTATTTACAAAATAGAACATGTTTGTGACTTGTATTGGAAATATCCCGTGGTGGTAAGTTTCGGAATAGATAAAGTTAGAAGTTTGGAATTTCCAGCAGTCACAGTTTGCAGCTTAAATCGAATATATGATTTCAGCAATGAACGCACAGGTGACAATCCTATACATATGCCTCTTATTATCTCCGAGTTCAGGAGTTTGTACCACTGTCGAAATGGTACAGAAGAACGAAAGAAAGCAAATGACTCATCATTAAAATTTCTTATTCATTATTATAGTAAAGATGTCAAACAACGATACGAAATGGGAATACAACCCTCAAGATTTATTAAAAATTGTTCTTTTAATAATAAAATTTGTTCCACTTCAGATATTACTAATTTTACTAATTTCCGATATGGAAATTGTATCATTTTTAACAAACAAAAACGAGGTAAAGAACTTTTACGAACTTCTCAAATTGGACATGGTAATGGTTTGATTTTAGAGTTAAATATGTTTCATAAGATGTATACAAAAATGGAGCATACACTTGGGCTTAAAGTAATTATTCACCATCCTATGGCAAATCCAAGTGCAGAAGACGACGGATTCATAGTTAGCCCTGGGTTCGAAACCTCGGTATCTTTAAGACAAACTATTTATCGAAGGCTGCCAAAGCCATACAAGGATCATTGTATGAACTACGGTGCGGATAAAAATAACCCTGTTCGAAATAAAAACGAATGCATTCGCAGATGCATCCAAGTAAAAAACTTTGAAAACTGTCGCTGCATTGATCAATCCTTAGGTGTAATGAATAACCTACGACAGTGCAATTTCACAGATGTAACGGAATCGTGCTGCATAGACGCAGTTTTGAAAGACATGTCCCTTCGTAGTTCATCATGCAGCTGTCCGTTACCTTGTATCTCGGTAAATTACAATGAGATAGTTTCAAGAGCTTTGTTACAATGGAGTGAAGCGGATGAAACGGTCAATTACAATTTGGATTATCTTTATGAGTATGTGGAGCCTAGGTTTTCTTCCCGTGAAGATACGAAAGGTAGTCTTGTGATATTAAATATTTTTTACTCAACTTTAGAAAGATACATATACGAACAAAAACCTCAATGGCAAGAAGCAGAAATAATCAGTTACATAGGAAATGAGTTGGGGTTGTGGCTTGGTTTGTCTTTGGTGGCCATTTTCGAACTCTTTGAGAAACTGGTGTTGATTATTAAATATGCAGTATCTAAATTTCTTACGCCTTGAAAAATCAATTTATATTAGAAATTGAATGAATGGATGAATTAGAATTTGAGTGAAAAAATGGAACAGTGTAAGAAATAACTAGCCTGGAGGCTGGAATGAGCTTACAACTGAAGGGGTGAGTGGATGAAGGGCGTATGTAACAGCAAGTGTGTTCCGAGATATTTAGCCTTAAAGTTGTCATTGTGGTACTTTGTTTGTTAATATTTTTTAAGCTCTTAATAAAATGTACTATTACTATAAGTGGTAAAAATTTTATTCAGTATGAATTTTGTTTTAATATGGGTTTAAAAAATAAAAATAAAATATATATTGTACATACCACCTTCTTCCACTCACAAAGTTTGTATTTTTTGTAATTTTTTAAATGTATGAGGTTATGACCATGCAATAAAAAAATTTATTGCTTTCTATAAGTATTGTTTGTACATTAGAAAGTAATTTTATTATATAACATATCAAAATAACATATGAAGAATTTTTTCTTATTTTAATAAAAGTAACAGTTTGTATTACACAAGAAGCTTTCAATAAAATTATTGTTCATATTATCTCATTAATCCGATTTTCATGCAAACCTGCTCATAGAACCACTTGTGTTGGTCTGGAATGTAGCACAGCTATTCCTTAAGATTTTCAACTTTTTCCTTAGACAGTGTGCCAGTTTTCCTGAAGAGTCTTAGGATGTCGAAGTCATCGGTAAGAAAAGATTTCTTTTTCAAATCTTTATGAATATTTACCCCTCTGAAGGGAGTATAGCGATCAAAGTTCTCTTTGAAAAGGTGTGACCCAAAAGAATCCACACCTTTCCACTCGAATCCATTTAATTCTATCTCTGAAATGTGCTTTTTCATTCAGGAGATCTTTTTTTCTGTTAAAAAGTTGCATCTTTTTGGGGAGATCCTCAGTATCTCTGAAATGGTGTTCCATATCAATAACCATATTTTTTTTACTTAGAAGAGGCAATGATTTCACGATATTGTTGAGGAGTACAAATAGTCTGGTGTTTCCTTAAATTTTTCTCTATTCGGCCAAAATCCCGATCCGAATCCAAGTATGAATGGCCTACTTCTGGGAATTTGTGGTCGATTGTCTTAAATTTACCTTTTTGTACAAGATATTGATACAAACAAATCATCATTTTTTTTTTATTTTGGCCTGAGCAGGAGTCTGTCCAAATGATTAAGTGGAAGAAGGAGGTATGCGATATGTTACATTACATACCTCCCTTATCCACTGGAGATATATTTAGTACAATTAAATGACTAAAGGAAGAAGGAAGTATGTGGTTTTCTTACGTTGCATTCATCCTTCTTCCATCAGAAATATACTTTGTTGTTATCACATGCCTCATTACACTAGTATCTAGCTTAAAAATGCTCCTAGACAGTTGCTGAGAGTACCGAAAAACAGGCCAACACATACCTCCTTCATCCCTGACAATAACTCAATTTGAACAAAAATGTTACATACCCCCTTCATCCACTGACCCCTTCAATTCAGCAAATAATGAGAATTCCGAAATGTAGACTTGACGTTGCCAAAGTATTGGAAGAACTTTTGACTTAATTGCTAGATGAACAATGTTTTTTTTTTAGGAAGTCGCTGAAAAATTTTATTCTGTATTGATTATTGTGAATGTAACCAAATATAAAATGATCAACAAAGGATGTTGTTGGTGAAGTCGATGGTTTACAGAAAGAAGACGGGTTGAGGTGGACCTATCTGTATGGTGGATGCAATGCTCTTGGGATACTCATACCACTACTCTGACACCGAAAAAAGTTGTGTTCCGCAGAGCCGGATGCTGGTCACGGTGTCGGACAAATGTTGTCCCCCGCCATGTACTGGGTGGGCTGCTTTAAGGAGGCCGGTCGTTTCTCCCGTGTGACCTTTTGGTCAGGACGGAGAGTAATCTCGCAATATTAGAATTTGAAATATTGCTTTTGAAATGCATTCTCTCCAAATGGTTAAAAAAATATTTGTGATAAATTCTGTAACTGTATTTTATTCTACATTTTAAAGCTTGTAAAAATTTAGTGTAGATATCTTATTAAATTTCAAATAATAAATGTTTTTAAAATAAAGCTGAATTGTGGATGTAGTAGTTTTCGCATGAATTGGTATAGATTACCGTATTAAATTTTAAACATGGCATTTTCGATCATTTAAGATAAAACCATTCTTAATAAATTCTTCATGTCAGATGAGTGTTTTGCGGTGTTTTCGTGAGAAGCAATTTGTCGTAAACGCCCTGAATTGTGGCGATATCTCATGAGTTTTGCACCACGACACTTCGCCTTCTGGCAGTACCCTTATTATTCGTGAACTGTTGGCAAAAAAACTTAACACATACTGCTCCACAAGCTCTAATATGGCACCATGTGACCTTTTCTCTTTTCCACGGTTGAAGCAGCATCTTTGTGGTCACCATTTTCTGACCATCGATTCAATAAAGAAAAGTGTTGCGAACTCTTAAGGTGTTTCATGTAAACAACTTTAAGCCATGTTTTGAGAATTGGAAGTAATGTTAGCAGAAGTGCATTGTAATCGTAGGAGAGCACTTCGAGGGAGATGATGATGATGATAAAGAATTTTTCTGGTATTTTATTTTGTAAATATTTTTCGTGAAGTTTTTCTTCATTCTAAAGATTTTAGTATATGTATTTAATTAGTACGAAAAACTTCTGCTATTTGCATGTTACCGGTCTCCTGTCATCTTTTCCTGATCTCACCCGGGAGTACCACGAATACCTCAATGAGAAGCCGCCTGATATGTAAGCGGTTCTCGCTCCTGGACGTGGATGCAATAATGTTGGCGACTGAGTTCCCTTTGCCGGTGATGATACGTGCCCCCTTCGGGGTAGGCGTGACCGGTGAGGACCGTTAAGGGGGTAGCACACTAGCCATTATTCCCTGGACGATCAAGGACGATTTCGACGGCTCGAGTTCTTCGCCGCTGTGACCATGAGTGTAAGAAACCCCTTCTTTACGATCTGACAACTCCAAAAAGAAAGATGACTATTGCGATTTTCAGTTGCCTTTTAAGCGATCGCTCATAGTTTTTTCGGTGTTTGTATTTTCGCGGTTCTTTCGTTTTCGCATTTCTGTGCATCTCTTTTCTTTTGGTGTTTTACTTTGCAACGTATTTTGTTTACTGACATTTTGTTCGTTCTAAAGCGTTTAATGTGTTTTTTTGTTATTAAGATGACTGTATACAACTTTTAAAATCCTATTGTGTCTTTTAATGTTTCTGTGATTGTGTGTATCCAGCTTTTAAATTATTTATGCGTTTGTAAAAAAATTTATGGTTCAATTTTTAGAATTTTTAACCATGTTTTTAATGGTGCCTTTTTTGGCGATTGTATTCAACTTTTAATTTTCTAATACGTTTTTTTAATATCTTTAAGAATCACTAATTACAGTTTTTGTTCTTTGTGTGTTTGTTGTTCATTTTTTGATTGCATTCTGTAACTGGAACGTCGTGAAAATAATATATTCTTTTTCCTTCATAGCTTAATGATTGATATCTTTAAAATGTAGGAATAGAAGATGAAAAATGGAAAAAAGGAATTTCATCTGAATCTGAATTCGGTCTGTAATGGGTTAAATGGATTCTTTAAAATCGCAAATTAAAAATGTACAAAAAAGATAATTGAATCTTGGTAAGTTATTAATAACTGTAAGCAGGGCGGCGATACTGAGATGGCAATTCGACCCCTTTCGAAGATAGTTTGCCCCCTCCCGTCGGCAAGGAATTAAGAGTTTCTCTGGCAAAATTCTTTATCTTTTCAGAAGGGAGGTGCGGAGAGTTGGATATCAATATTCATACCTATCACATTGAGAAAAAGCAGTCTCTTCATAATAGAGCAAAAAATACTCATTTTTTAGTATGTTCAAGCTTGCAATAGCTCTAAGAAAGAAAAACTTAAAAATAAGAACACGTGGTAAAAGTGAAGACAGGCGAGTTGAAATTCAAGAACTGATTTCTTGCTTTTGAATAAAATGTACTCATTTTTTTATCCAAATACATTCATATAAATAAGTACATGGGAAATATAATTTTTAAATAGTTCATTTTTAATGTATGCATTTTTCCTGTCATTTTTTTAATTAGTGTCTTAAGCGACACATTTTATATAATATTTCCTTTGAAGATTCGTTTCTACATGCAAATGCGAAAGTAATTTTAGTAATGTGTGTCTGATCAGAAATAACCTGCGAACTAGTATGATAGAAAAAAGTTAAAAGACCCAATGATATTTATAAATAAAGTTAAAAGACCCAATATTATTAGGAACTCGGAACAAAGATCCAAAAATATTGGTTTGGATAATTTAATGAATTGTATCCTAAATGAGTAGAAAAAAGTTACATTAAATTTATTAACCCTTTAACCGGTTTGTTTTCTCAATTATCTAATTAGATGGCACCTTCTATTTTGGTAATGCGTTGTTATTTTAATTCAGTTGACAACCTAAAGGATAGTTGGAATGTGCACGGATTCCAAGTAATTTTTGTATGGAATTATACTGTCTGTGAATGACTTTGTTTTAGTTTTTAAGTTTAAAATTGCGATAATTCGATGCACCTACGGCGTACGGGCAAACCAGTTGAGGGGTTAAGGAGACTGGGTACCAAAAAAAATTCCAAAATTTAGATCATATTTGCTTTGTTTTGCAGTAGTTGGATGCAAACTGTGCAGAATACTCAGTTTTCTGAAATATGTTTCATATTCAGAAATTTAAAGTTAAAAAAATTTATTTCTTAATTTAAGCCCTTATTTAAAATGCCCTTCCTCATTCAGTTTTTAATATTTTCTCACCAAATTTTTTCGAAGACTCCTAATAAATTTGATTTAATTTTAAAATTTTTATTTATTCAAATTTTTCCACTCAATGCATTTACAAAACCATTCTTAATTCTATTCGGCGCCGCCTCTGTAAGAAATGAAAACAAATGAATGCTGAAAACTTTATCACGCCAGAGACGCATTTCAGATTCAGACACCTTTATTATTTCGCACAGTCAACTGATATATCCGGGGTTGTTCGCGATAAAAATGCTTTCTTGTCTAATATCTTTAGTGTAAAAATTACTTTTATATAAAATGTTATAATTCACAAAATCCTCCAAATATATCTCTTGGCGTCCATTGTGTGGCAACCGCTAAGGCAAAGAGAAGTTTCTTGCAGTGACGTCACTAGACAAGTCGAAAACGATTAGTTTAGTTTTTCAGAACGAGGAGCTTCCAAGGAGACTTTTCAGCAGGAAAAGAAATAATCGAACTCAAATTAGGGATGGGAAAAACCTACCGGTTTAAACCGAAAACCGTTTTTTGTTTGTTTTGGTTAACCGGGTTCTTTTTTCGGTTAGTTTTTTGCCCCGGTTTAAACCGATTATTTTTAAATCCAAAAGCGGGGGAAGAAAACGGGTCGGAAGATAGGCTCGATTTTTGGTTCGACTATACTAAAATTTACCAAATTATAAAGCTTTGAATTTCATCATCTTAGGCCAATCACCGACAACCTCTTCCTCGAGGCGTCTGTTGGTTGGCGGATTACTGAAAGTATCTTTATGAACAGATAAATATTGGTCAATAGATTGATTTCCTGCAGAAACTATACTAATAAAACATTTCGTCCGCAAACGGCGTCTGTTTTTTGTAGCCAGACAAATATTTATCTTTAGTCGAAAGTTCTGTGGCGTCCGAAAGATTAGTATCTATATTGAATGATTTTGTTTCCGATGTAGGAATGGAGCTAGAGTTTGCCCGACGGGGAGGGCGATTTGCCCGACAGGGGGGGGCACGATCTCCCCGACGGGGGGGACGAGTGTAATGAAATTGGTCTCAAATTTTGGGGCAGATTATTATTTATTAACTACAGTTGAATACCCCGTACAAAATTTTTCCCCGACAGGGGGTCCTGCCCCCCCCCCCCGTTCCCTCCTCTGGAGTCACCACTGTTCCGATGAGAGATGTCGACTCACGGATCAACACATTGCTGAAAGAGTCTTTATGAGCAGATTATATGATAAATATTGGCCAATGAATTAATTTCTTGTGAAACCAGTGTTAATGAAAAATATGTCTATAATACTTAACTTATTGCAATAATTACTCATTTATTATTATTACATATTGTATTAATTACTTAGTTATAATCATTACTTATTACATTAATTAATTATTGTAATAATACTTACTTATTGTATATTATTATTAATAATAAAATTCTGTCCACAAATGTTGCTTTTAAAAAAAATTCCTTTTCGGTAAACTTGAAGGCAAAGGTAGATTCCTTTACGATAATGTAACAAAAGTAATGAAATATTACATATTGATCAATACAGACGTAGCCAATGACTTTATTGTTTCTACACATTGCAATATTTACGCTGTGATTCTGTTTTCATGACGTTTAATTTTTTACTATATCAAGGTTTTATCATTCCATTTTTCATTCCAGAAGGTTATGCTAGATTTATTGGCCAATAAATTGGTAAATTTTTTTTATATCCCAACACATAATCATTCAACAGGTAGGAATCATAAAGGAATAAACATCCCAGCAGCGCAAATATCCCCTAGATAACATTAAGCAGCTTATCTGAAACAGTAGCAAGAAATTGACACTTGACACGAATGAAGAACAACTCTAGATTAGTTTATTTAATCTAAGTTTCCATATAATTGTGCGAACATTACTTTGTCATATGGTAAAATCACATGACATGAAACATTTAAACATTACTAGAATGGGCTCATTCAGAGAATTCCCTGGTTACAGAGATAATAAATACTAACTAAAATACTTACTAAATTCTTAACACATAAGAGAATAAAAATTATTAAACATCATGAGTTCCAAATTTAGCACGTATGTTTAAAGCATAGGATATCAATGCAGCCATTTTGAACAGGAAATTCGAATCTCCATCGACAGTTAAAAGCAAATACCCAGGCATGAAACCCCAGAACAATTTTAAAGTTAATGAGATATTTTTCAATATAAAAAAGGATAAAGGGAACTCTTATATGTCTATCTTTTTTCGATATTTTATATTAAATTTATTAAACAAATCTTGGTGCAGCCATGTTTAGTTAAATATCAAATTAAAGTAATTTGTCAAATTAACTAATTATCAAATTAACTATTAAAATTAACTGTTTGATTAATTAAAATTAACTATTTCCTTAAATAAAATTAAATATTTAGTTAATTGTGACGATATCTTAACTAAAACCTTTTTTATGGCTCATAGTATATGTCAGAAATCTTAATCTTGTAATGATCTAATAATTATCTTAATTTAAATAAAAGTTATTGTGTTTGCATGTATGCTCCACATCTCCTCCTAAACCACTGGACTGATTTCAAGCAGACTTTGCAGACTTTTTATTTAAGACAAGAGAAAGTTCACCTTAACTTTTCAAAGCCCAAAAGTTACTTACAATTACTTAATCCAAAGCCTGTTAATTAAAAATTAAACAGGGCTTTTTTCCACTATATCTTTGGGAATCATTATCTCACGAAACTATTTTTACACCTTATTAAATTTTTTTTAAAATTAGCATTTCAGTGACAAAAATTTCATTTCCATACAATTTGTTTCTCGCATTTTAATATTTTTTAAAATTAATTTTATACAGAATTCGTAACAATATTCTTTATTGTTGAAGAACAAGAATAATACGAATATATATAGTTGCGAGAATACATTCACAGAATTCTGGACTAATGCTAAAAGAAAATTTTAAAAGTAGACGATTAACAATTTATATCAGGACCAAATAATGATTGATTTATTTTCATTCTTTAAATTAATGAATAATTAACTAGTTAATTTAATTGTTTCAAAATATTCATTGAAATCTTTTTTCTTTTGCTTTAGTAATTGTTAACGAAATTTGAAGAACCTATATAACAAATAATAATTTATGGAGAAAACAGTTCTTTTTAAAAATCGTTTGTTTCAATTGATATTCTCATTTTAATTAAAAATGTTTCAGATCAGAAAAGGAATTTGTGTATTATAATTTTTATACAATAGTAGTTTTTACATTAAAAATATTAGACATGAAAGCAATTTAATCCGGAGCAAAGCCAGGTATATCAGCTTGTTTACTGTGCAAAAAGTGGAAATGAATGCGGCTGATGAGAGCACATAACTTCTAAGTAATTCTTGCTGTCAAAAAACTTTTAATATAAAAGTAGTTTGTTATGATAAGGTGATAATTCCCCTAATTGAAATTTTCTTTCTATCTTCAATCGTAACGAATCTATGGGGAAAAGATAAATTGAGAGAATTGAACATCGCTTTTCAGCTCATAACTTCTAAGCAATTGTAGCTGTCAAAAAGCATTTAATATAAAAGTTTTTCGTTATGATTATGTGATAATTCCCCTAATTGAAAGTTTCTTTCTATCTTCAATCGTAACAGAGTAATGGGGAAATGATAAATTGTGGGGGGGGGGAGGAATTCAATATCGCTTTTCAGCTCATAACTTCTAAGCAATTTTAGCTGACAAAACTTTTAATATAAAAGTTGTTCGTTCTGATAAGGTGATAATTCGCCTAATTGAATTTTTCCCCCTATCTTTAGTCGTACCAGAGCTATGGGGAAATGATAAAATGGGGGAGGGGATTGAAAGTGGCAATTTAGTTCATAACTTCTAAAAAATTGTGGCTCTCAAAAAAGTTTCATTACAAAAGTTGTTTATTATAAAGAGGCAATTATTCGCCTATTATGAGTTTTCATTCTATCTTCAATCGTAAAGGAATTATGGGAAAATGAAATTTTCAGTTCCCCACCTTTTCCACCCCCTTTTAGCTGGTTAGCCCATCTACAAACTCGGTCGGTATTTTCATCGAACTTGCAACATATCCCTCGCCGGTTAAAATTTAATCAAAAATTACTCAGACGTATTCACAAGATAACACATGAGCCAAAAGCGTTATCTATACTTATAAAAGGCAATGTTTGTGCGTGCGTGCGTGTGTGTGTTTGTCTGCGATGTCCAGACAGACTATCGCACTTACAGCCATGAAATTTGGTACACAGGTAGTCCTGTGGTGGCTGGAGGCCACCTCAAGTATTTTAAATTTTAATCCAAGAAATTTTTTTATTTAATGTTTTTTGTGTTGTTTTGGTTGATTTTTCGCACTAATTTCTCAATAGAATGGTTTCAGATAATTGTACGTAAAATAGAGTAGACAAGTCACGCGATTTCCGTTTCTAATAAGTTGTTTGAATTTCTATCGTAAAATTACTGAATTTTGAGAATTTTTTAAAATCAGTCAGTTTTGCCAAATCTAAATGTTGGTTTTGATTTTAAATTTGCCTTGCATCCGACTTTCTATAACACTATTTTCAATTTTTTTTTATCTTTATAACTAGAACGGTTCTGTCAGTTTAAACCAAGAATGGTTAAAAAATATCTTTTATCCTTTTTTAAATTAATTTTTTTTCTGGGCCGTTGCGAGTTATTTTTCTCGATCAATTCCAAAAGCAGCACTTCTTCAGACGTTGATGCCAATTTTGGCGGACGCGTAGGATACGTCATATTCACCTGAATGAATTACTTCGATTATTATTTTCGGTTTGATTTATATTTTGCTTGCTGTATAATAATCTTTTCACGTTCCAATTTTGTAATATTACTGGATTAATGTACTCTGCACTGTAGTGAAAAAAAATAAGCAGGAAAATCAAAAAAAATGTGTATCTTTGTTTTTTGATTTTTTTGTTTCGACTTTTCATGTTGTGGGCGGTTCTTTTTTTTTTTTTTCATTTTTATTTAAAGTCCTGATTCCACAGGCAACGCCGTGCGCGTAGTATATATATATATATACGTACTCTACTAATAATAGAGAAAAGAACATTTCGCCCTCTATTTTCATAAGTTAGAGAGCTGAAAGAATGGCAGATGGTGGAAGAGACTGCAAGTGACGAAACCTCCTGTCACCCGTGCTCAGCTCTAATCATAATAGAGAACTATGTGTCAACAAGACAATAATATATATACTAACAGCTAAAAAAAAGAACCATGTTATGTAATAAATCAAACAAACCTGCATTTTGATTTTCTGCTTCACTGCGCTGATACGAAGTATTAATCAAAACAATGACCAAAATTGAACGTGAAATGTTATTACGGCAAGCTAAAATCCCGAAATCGAAATAATAATCGGTATTCATTCGGGTGACTCGCCGACGTGTCATCATAATCAAACGGCATCCGAAGTGCTGCTGGAACTCGATGAAAAACAACAAGCGGCGAAAAATTGAATTTAAGGATAGCCGTTCTTGGTTTTATCGACAAAACAATTCTGGTAACCAAGATGAAAATTGAAATAGATGGTGATAGAAGGTCGGCGCAGGTAGGTAAGAACCAACATTTGGGTACGACGAAGCTGACGATTTTTAAGATGCTCATTCGGTAATTGCGATGAAGTACCGAAACTAACTCTGGGCCGTCGCCAGTCTTTCACGGCTCGTGCGATAAACGCAGTACCATTCTATTGAAGAAAATTGCAGCCAGCTGACACAGGCGCGACAAAAGGCTTTTCTGGGTTAAAATTTTAAGGTGACTGAAAACCGCATTCACCGACCTGTTGCCAGGCTTCGTGACTTAGTGCTCTAATTCAACGGTTATCGTGAATACACTCACTGCTTTATAATATGAATAACGCTTTTGCCAGCTCATTATGATGGCAAACCAGACACGATTAAGTACAACCGACTTGAAGAACTAATTACTGTAATACCGACCGAACATTAGATGTTTAACCATTGAGATTGAAAGGGTTGAGAGACTGGTTCATTTTCCCACAATTCGCGCATTGAAATAAGAATGTCATAATAGGCGAATAATTGCCTCTTATAATGAAACGGCTTTTATATTATTTTTGAGCCTGTTATGAACTAAAATTATAAAAAAAAATATCCTCCCCGACTATGTTTCCCCCCAGCAATAATAAGGGGAAAATTCGGTGGGCAATTATACCTTATCAGAACATTTTGCGTTTTATTAAGCAAACTAGCAGAAGACATGAAGCTGGCAGTATTGGTACTCCCCCACAATTTCCCCGACCCTTTCTGTTACGGTGAAAGAAAACTTTTCAATTAAGGGGAGATATCACTGTAATCGCGAAAACTTACGTGGTAAATGCTTTTTACGACAGCTACAACAACTTTAAACATGAGCTGAAAAGCTTGTCCAATATACTCGGTATCTTTCCCCATAATTCGTTACGATTGAAGATGAAAAGAAAATTTCGGTGAGAACATCATAACAAACTGCTATATTAAAGATTTTTTTGACGGCAGAAATTGCAGGGGATTATGTGCTCTCATCGGCCGCGTCGTTCACTTTTTTTGCGTGGCTGAAAGCTGATATACCGCCGGATACCTTTCATCATCTGTCTTACAATGTAAAAATACTATTGTATAAAGAAATTATAATGCCTGTTCGCTTTCTGGAAAGAACATTTTTAGTAAAATGAGAATATCAATTGAACAAACGATTTTTAAAGAACTGTTTTCTCCATGGTATGGAGTTCTTCAATTTCGTTAATGATAACACAAAAGCGAAAGAAAAGAAAGACTCAATGATGTTTGAAGTGTGGTTAATTATTCATTGATTTAAGAGATGAAATCAATCGTGAAACTGATTACGATATAATTGATGATAAATCTGCTTTAAGAGCCTGGCGCGGCGATGATCCCGAAATTTCGAATGTGACTATACTTATTTATATATTCATTATTCTTTCAACAATAAAGAATGACGTACGAGAACTAACAACAACAAGCCAATTTTTAAAATAGTAAAATGCGGCTTTAGGCTGTATGAAATAATTTTTGATACTGAGCTCTTGTTTCAAAAGGAGACTGGCAAGAACGAAAAATAGTTTCAATTATTCCCCAGATATAGTGGAAAAAGCCTGTTTGTACAGTGTGAGCTTTGAATTAGTAGTGACAGGCTTTTGAAAGTTAGTGAATAACTTGTCTTAAATAAAAGTCTGCGAAAATACAGCAATCAGTCTTTTAGAGAGAGATGATCGACTTCCGGCAAACACAACCAACTTTTATTTAAATTAAGATAATTGATGTTACAATTAGATTTCACGACATATACTATGAGCCATAAGGTTTTAATAATTTATCGTCTGAAATTAACTAAATATTTATTTTATTTGAAATGGTCAATTTTAATTATTGAAACGGTGTACAATAGTTGGTGACTCTAATTAGTACCAATTTGACAAATTACTTTTAATTTGATATTTAACTAAACATGGCTGCGCAACAAATTTAATATGAAATATCGGCGACAAAGACTGCTGAAAGACCCATAGCTCGCGCATATTGAAACAAACCAACACAAAATTGTTCTGGCGTACTTGTTGCTTTGTCGATGTCGAGAACTTCTGGCTGCGACCAGTATCTGTAACTTATTTATGCGTGCTGACGGAACCTTATGCAATACATTATACCTGTTAGGCAATGAAACATTATCTCTGTAACCGAAATTCTGAATGAGCCATTCCCAGCTGTTTAAATGTTCGTATTTTCGCCAGTGGCTGCAGCATATGAGCGGGTAACAAGCAATCTGAAGTTCTTCATTCAAACCGTCAGCTCGTCATTCTTGCTGCTGTTTCGAATAGCTTTGCTAATGTTATCTGGGGATATTTGCTGGGATGTTTGATGCCATTTACTACCTACGAATGACCAGCAATGGTGGGATATAAAAAAAAATTTGCCGGTACGGCAATCTGGCATGGCACCTTCGCAGGTGAAAATGAATGACGATATGGCCAGAGTGCGTCAATGGCTGAAGGCTCACAGCGTAAATATTGCAGTAATGTAAGCTGGTCAAACCAGTCAATATGTATTCGTACTTTTGTTACATTATCGTAAGTACCTTTGCCTTGGCCGAAAGAAATTTTTTTAAAGCCAGTAGTTTTATTACGCCAGTAATAATATACAATAAAGTAACCGTATTGCAATAATTAGTAATGACAATATTGATTATAACTAGTGATGACACAATATAATATTGGTAATTGTGCAATAAGTTAATATTATGAGCATATTTTCATTAACTGTTTCACAACCATTGACAATATTTATCTTATGTCTGCTCTGCTTTTTTCGGCACGGCGGTCAGTAGTCATCATCTCTCATCGAGGCGGCAGAAGGAGAGGAGCAGTGTCGGCGCGAGAAATATTCAACTGCTCAGTTAATAAATAATAATCTGCCCCAAGTGAGACCAATTTCACTCATTTATCGAGGAAGATCTTATCGAGCAAATCATGGCATGGTAAGCTTTCTAACCATTCTACATCGGAAACAAAAATGCGTCGCGAAATACTTTCGGACGCCGCAGAACTTCGACTAAAGATAAAATGTTTGTTTTATTTAAAAACGAGCGCCGTTACCCGAACGAAAATATTTTATTATAATTTCTGCGGGAAGTCAATCTGTTATCTGTTCATAAGATACTTTCGACAATCCGCAACCAACGGCGATTGTCGTGATGACTTTAGACCGATGAGAGGAGATGAACACTCGAACTGATAGTACAATCAAACCAAAATCGACTATCTTCCGACCGTTTTTTAATTTAAAAATAAATCATTGCGTTCGGGGCAACCGAAAGAACGGTGGCAAAAGCAGGCAAAAACGGTTTTCCATTTTCGACTGGTTTTGGGTTCATTCTTTCGCGAAAAGTGACTCCTCGACTTTCAAACTGTCGTTTCATTGTCACGGCGCGTCGCAGCTCTCTTTAAAACGCTGCGCCAAACTTTGAGTTTGTGGTATAACATTTATAAAAAGTATTTTTACATGAGCGTGAGCACAAGAAAGCTTGTCGAATGATGACGGAGAAACTTATAATTCTGAAAAATAAACAATAAATTTTCGACTTTTCCAAGCTAGTGTTTGTCTTTTCTTTATGACGACTCTTCGCCGCACAATAGACATAAGAACATATTTGGAGGTTTGTGTACAAATTTTATATGAAAACAATTTTACATTAGATGTTGGTGAAAGCGCATTTTGATCGAAACCAGAATATGAAAAACAAGCCAATCTTTCGGCATATTAATGTTTGATCTTTGAAAGAAATGACGAATCTCTTTGGCCAACGATAACCGAAGGCTTTGCAATGAACCAGAACGGGAGGACATGATGCAACATTTTTATATAAAGCCAGTACACATGGAAGCGTGAACAGAAGCGTGCAACTGAATACCTCGGTAATGATAACGAATCGTGCGTCTGACATGAACTCAAAGATTTTCAGCATTCATTGTTTTCATTTCTTGAAGGCATCCTCAGCAAGAATGGTTTAATGCATTGAATGGAAAAATTTATTTTAAGGGGTAAATCAGAACTGTTGGGAATATTTCGAAAAAAGGGCTGATGAAAAATATTAAAGCTGAATGAAGAGGGCATTTAAATAAGGGCTTAAGAACCAAGAAATAGAGGCCGCAACAATTTCTGGTATGAGGCATATTTCTTGATGCGATTTACGTCAACTACAAGTAAGCTCGTTAAATTTTGAACTGATGCCAATCATAACCCTAAACTTTAGTTTGCCCGTACCGTAGTACAAATCAGAATTATCTTGTTCCGCTTAAACACAAAACAAGAGCGTGCATTGATATATTACAAACCTTTGATCCGTGCTATTCAATATCGCGGGTTGATCGCTGGTAAACTCTCAACGGCACGACCATCTAGTGGTAGTGAAGAACAAAACGTATAAGGCTGATGGCTTTACTCATTGAGATACGGTCATTAAGTATCCAGTTATGTTACGGATCTTTATTCCAGTTCTAACTCGGGTCTTTATTTATAAATATGCATTGGTCTTTTAACTTTTCATCACCCAATTCTTGGTATTTCTGATCGAACGCACGTGCTTTTCGCTGCGCATCATGGCGATTAACTTCAAAGAATGTATATAAAATGATTTTAAGACGCTGAGTAAAATGGGCGAGCATCATGCACGTGCTTATTTAAGTACTATTTCCGTAACCCTTATTTATGAATGTGACTGAATGAAAAAATGGTACATTTATTCGAAAACAGCTCGGTGGCGCTCTCTACACTACCGTCGCTAACTGACACAGTTTTTCTTAAAACTATTGTAACTGTTTATGCTAAAAAATGAGGTACATTTTGCTCTATTATCTTTCAATATTGTTTAATTTCAATAGAACTGTTGATATCCACCGCATGAAAGATAAAATTTTGCCGGAAAAGCTCTTGAATACTTTAGCAGGCGAAGGCGAAAGTCGATTACCGTATATCGCCGCCGCAACGCGATGCCAGATCAGTAGCCTTTTGCATTTTGTTGCGTTTATCCGTTGACAAATTCGAATTCAGATAATTCATTTTCCACTTTCATCTTCATTCACCATTTTTAGATATCATTGAAGGAAAAGAATATGACACTGCGACATTCCGGTGCAAAATGCAATCAAAAAATGAGCAACAACCTGAGACGAAAACTGTGGTGATGATTCTTAAAGATGACCAAAAAACGTATTGAAAGGAGATTAAAGTTATACAATCATGAGCACCATTAAAACATGGTTAAAAATTCTGAAAGAACCAATTACTTTTACACTGGCTGCATAAATGGTAAAACTCGGACTACACTACAATCACAGAAACGATAAAGAACAAGTTTTAAAGTTGACCATACGATACGTAAACC
>BGPR01000471.1:0-35257 GCA_013235015.1 Araneus ventricosus
ATTTTTTTTCTTCTCGAAACCATGAATAATAAATCTTAAAATTTAACATTTCTTGACAATTTTCTTGCACCCCTTGTATGTAATTACGTTAAGGTAAGTTTGCTCTCCGTATCATCACTATCGTAAAAGAATCTTATGAAAATATTTTTTCTGAAGATTCTTGTATATTTTTATAGTAGATTTTGCGTAGATTATTTCTTAAAATGTAAGTTAATTGAACACTTGAAATTATTTTGCTGCACATCTGCGTTTGTAGTTTGGCTTATAGGTTTGTTCCTTCGAATGTTCCAAAACGGTTTAGAAGGAAATTCCTCTTCATTCCTGTGATATCATTATATATTGTGATTGGCATAAAAAAATACTTTCGTAATTCTTTTATGGAGTCTGGAAATATTGTTTTTACTTCTTTATTTTTAATAAAATCAAAATACACTTCACTTTAATGTTGTGTGCCAATAAATAAAAACTCTAATATTTTATTTAAACTTCAGCCAATATAACAGGAACAATAAATTAGTAACTGCAAATAGAAATGCATTCGGAAATTCCTTTAGAAAAAGGTTCTTTTGTTATTGTTATATTTTATAGACATTTGTCAGAAGATAACTTTTAATGATCTCAAAAAATGATATCGAAAAAGTTTACATCAGTTCCACAACACATGCCCAAAGAAACTCATGATTAATAATCGTTAAAAGAACTTGATTTGGTTTTAAGGAATCCTAATTTACAGATTTTTTAATAAATATATATTTATCTAAGTTAAACAATCTTTGTTTTATAAAGGAGCTTAATAATCTATAATGAAAAATATCAGATTAGATTCATACAAATATTAATAAATACCTTGTTTCCCACTAAACACCCCTTCCTTAATTTCAGAACGACTGCATCTATAGGCATAAAAGTGGTGTCTACGTATAGTTAGATGGGTCTTGAGAACATTTGCAGAGTCACCTGGCGTTAAACTCCAGAGTTAGCGTTCCTAACTCTGGAGTTAGGTTCCATCTCGAAAACGGTACGATATAGGGGAAAAAAGTCAATTACAAAATTGAGGAGCATCATCGATTTTACGCAAAAAGACACCTTGTGGGCATTAATATTAAGAGCAGAACGCTTAGAACTTTATTTATTTCTTCGCAATTCCAACGCAGTTACATGACGAAATATATATTAGAAAGAGAAAAAAATCCGAATTTATCATATGATATCTATATTTTCAGTGTTTTACTTATTTCCCCAAGCCGACACAGCTTACCCAGAGGGTGTAAGGCAGGCACTTATTTTATGTGTTGAACCTGCTTTCCATCAGCTATAATACAAATTTGGAACCTTGTCTGAATTTTACGTTGTACAATTTTGGCATGTTAGGTGTCAAGCTGGCACAATGATCAATAATACATCGTCGTCGGTCCAGCATTGTTGGCGGAGAGGTCGCGTATACTTGTTGTTTAAGGTATCACCACAGGAAAAAGTCAATTCGGGTGATTTTTGTCCGAAACATAGCATTTTCTCCTTCCCTCACGTTTCATGACGTCACAGTTTCGGAAAGCACAAACAAACATATGCGCATTTGAAGTGTTCTGTTGGTCTAGACCGAATGAGATCGGCAATAGTTTAGTCCATATTTTGATGGCAATTATCCTTTCGTTTTTCAAGCAGATTGAAAAGAACATTGGAATGAATAGGGGATAATAGCCTTTGTAGCTGAAAATCCCATAAAACCCCTATAATCAATCAATCAATCAATCAAAATCTTCAGTTCTAAGTATTTATATCCACATGATATCGTTTTGTACTAAATCAATAATGCTCTACGACTTCGTAATTGACTTTTTCCGCATGCCGTACTGTTTTCAAGATAGAAACGATAATTCCGCGGTTTGCAACCAGGTAGTGCTATAAATGGTGGCATGGCTACATTCATTCTGAAATTAGGGAGGGGGGTAAGGGACTTGAATGGGCACCCTTTATGTTAAAACTCTTCAAATTTATTAAGGATATGGGAAATATATTTAAAATCTCTATATATACATCAAGAAACATTTGGATCATTTACGAATCTCACGCGTATCGAATTTCTTTGGGAAGTTTTCAGAAAAATAGCTTTTCATTCAAAGAGTTTGAAACAGTCTTCCAGATTTCTACAATTTGTCTATAGTCCAAGTAACAGATAAGCTTTTAGTGAATGAAAAATGTCTAGAATAAGCAACTATACATTCGAAAACAAATTTTGAGAATATAATGGATATCGTCTTTTCATAGAACGTTTTCGACTCAAACTCTTAACGGTTTCTGATAACTTCCAGTTTCATTTTGCTATTTTTTAAAAAAGGAGCTGTTTAAAAGTATTCATTTTTCATTTAGATTTTATGTTCAAAAGTAAATATTTTTTTTCTGCGTTATGTAGAGGAGACCGGGGCAAGATGAAGAATGGCTTATTTTAAGTTCATATTACTCATGCTTCGCCACCATACGAATTTAACTAGCGCTCCACACTGTTGGAAAGTAAAAGATCGCACATTGAATTCACTGTGCGAGCTCTGTTGTTAGATGTGTTGTTTGTTAGATGACGCTCTGGTCATTCGCCTCACGTGTTGCAATTTTCAAGACCTTCAACGTAAAACTTCATGCACAAACACCTAAGATATTTGGTTATCATGAATTATCATGAATAACTATTTTAGACAATACGCATTTCGCAATTGCTGTTTATTTTTATCTTATTCTTGGTACTCCCTTTACAAAAATCAAAGGCTTTTAACCTGGCCGTAGCAAGTTGACGATCTAGTGATCTGGCCCCAAAAGCTTTTTACTGCTTTATTTTCGATGTTTATATATATTTTTTTATTTATTGTGTAACATTTTCTTGAGATACATGATCCACAAACTGTTCCATAATATATTGTAATGCATATAGACCTACAAAAAATATTTCAACAAGCTTACCTATGAAAGAGATGTTGGTTCAGAAGGAAACACAGAAGGGGGGGGGAGGAGAAGAACGCTTAAAGTAAGAAAGACAAGAAGCTTGGGGTGCAAAAGAGTATTTTTTTACAAAGAAACTGAAGTTTGGTTTCTGTAAAAAATCCCGAACTTCTAACACTCAAGACGTCAGCTCAAACATCCAAGGAAAATATAATACAGTACCCTGCGTGTGATAAGATCTATGTTGACCCTGCATCCAAGATTTTGTAGAGTGTTGCAAATGCTACAGAAGGTGGCACGAGGACTGCTTAAACTTTGAAAAAGGAAAATTTGTGTATAATTTCTATAAATAAAAGACATTGGTTTTGAGTTATTTTAATTTATTATGAGCTAAAGTTTTTGAAACAAAATAATACTTTCATTGCATAATATTCAAGAAAAAGAATACTTAACAATATTTAATTATTGTCTTCTCTCTTATACTTTCTAACATTAAAAATGAATTCAATTTTTTTATCAAAATTGTCATATTGCCTTTTGGCGAAAGTCATCATTCGCCTGCACTTAGTCAAGATGACACTTTTGCTTTGCTTTTTTAAATTGCAAAATAACTTTCGTTACATAAAAATTTATATATTTAGGTACGGCATGGATGAATAAAAGGTCAATCCAATAATGCATGCAAAGCCCCCAAAATTACCTCAAAAACTGAGTTTATGAAAAATAGTTAACATCGTCAACTTGTCCTGGTCTCCCCTATTAGGTTTTCGTTTGCTGAAAATGTAATAAGATCTGACTTACGAAAAATAAAAAAAGTAGTCCAAACATGCATTTTCAATATGTTTGCCTTTATGCTTCAGTTATAAATTCCAGGCAAGCACGATATTGATATAAATATATTAAAATGTGTGAATAAAAATTCTTTAGACAAATTTTAACAGTGAGACAGTTATATAGAAAATTCATCTTCACATAAGAACACATAATTGCGAACTAACCCGGTGTCAGGCCGGTTATATCATGGTTGTGACGATGAAGCATAAGGTTG
This sequence comes from Araneus ventricosus, assembly GCA_013235015.1. Taxonomy (NCBI): domain Eukaryota; kingdom Metazoa; phylum Arthropoda; class Arachnida; order Araneae; family Araneidae; genus Araneus; species Araneus ventricosus. The sequence goes on from BGPR01000471.1 coordinate 3,977, forward strand.
TAGTTCCGACAGATTTTCCTTAGAAGGAAGTAAAGTTTTCAGAGAGTAAATGGGTTTAACTGGCACTTGTCTATAGTCTGCAAACTACGAGCAAAATGCTAGCATAGCACAACTCTAATACAGAATCAACGTTCAAGCTATGGTGTACAAAATTGCATGCTCGAACTATACCTTCTCCCAATATGGCGAGGCAACAGAACATACCGGATATTCTTGAAAATAATGTTCCCAGTGCTATTTCGTGGCAGAGAGTTACCATCTTGTTTTCATCTATAGCGGTCATATGTTGTACAGGGTGTTCATAAATTATTAGATCCATTTCAAAAATTAAGTTAAAAACTTCGAGTAGCAACTTCGTGTTTTTTTTAAATGAGAGAGCGGCTCAAAAAGTTTTTTTTTCTAATAGTTGGTAGATATCAATTAAGGCGCTCTAAATCTGCTGCAGTGGAAGATTCCCAACACAAGTGTCAAAATGGCTACAGTGCAGCAGAAGACACATCTGAAAAGTATGTGGCTCCGAAAAAGCAGATAAAAAATATCGGCCTCCAAATGAGAACTGCATTAAAAGTTGGTATGAGTAATTAAGGAGCGAAAGTCTTCCTCATTCGTTGAACAACTTCTTCTGAAACAGGTGGTCGTCCATCACCTTACCTACGGTACTCATTTCCTGTTCCCTTAAATTGCTCATACCTTCTTCTTCACACTACGGACAGCCCCGCTTTTGAGATCGTGCGATCTCTTTTCGCAGTTTAGGTGGCTGCCCGTAGAAAAAAGCGATCAACCTACCCCCCCCCCACTGGGAACACAGGGCCCCGCACCAGAAAGCCGTCCCCCGAATGACTTTATTTAGAAAGCATTATTACAACAATCAATGTAACTATTAGGTATTACAATAAAAGATTATTTTTTAAACAGATGGGGTACAAAGCTGTGTCTAGATGCGGGTCTCCGACAGAATTGAGACCCGTTCTTGATTATATGTATACATTATGCATGTTATCGGCATTAAAAGAGCACTGATAGAGAAAGATTTCTAAATGCTAGTTGCGGCATTAATATTTTTACAATTACTGGAATTTGCATTATTGTTTCAATGTTATTGCAATTGGGTGAAAATTGGTTGGTACCATTTTGATAAGATCATTAAACACCAATTGTTGAGATTATACTCTATGTATAGGGAAGAGGTCAATGCCCCTTACCAAGGGGAGGCTAATAGGAGATAACAGACCAATTGGGGATAACAGGCCTATCCCATTTCCTCGATAACTAAGGTATTATTATTGTTAATAATTGTTTGATTTTTACAGCAATGGTGATATCATTCAGACCGAGCATTTGTAGAGGTTATACTGGATGTGTCTCAAAGAACATATATCTTATGGGAGACCAAGTGCATTTGAAAAACAAGTTGAGATATGTATTACAAAATATGATCCCAATCGATGAAATATAAGGTAGTATTTACATATATAGAATAGTTTCTGTTAACAATTGCACACAATAATTTTCTTTTACAGACATGCATTCGCTGATGCTTGTTGTCGGCATTAATTGAACATTGATGGAAAAGATTTTGAATACTAATTATGACAATTACACTTTAACAAATGTTAAAGTTGCATTATTATTTCAAATAATTACTATTTTGATTAAAACAGTTATTCCGGTACTCCGTTACATCGATGATTATTGAAATTATGCTCTAATGCCCCTTCCAAAGAGAGGTTAAAAGGAGATAATAAACCTGTTGGGAATTGCATACCTTTTCCCGTTCCTTGAATAATAAGGTTAATTATGGCTAAAAATTATTCACAGCAATGTTAATAACATTCAGACAGAATAGTTTCATATGTTATACTGGGAGTGCCTCACAAAACATTCATTTTGAGTAACCAAGTGCATTTGAAAAATTTGAAATGTTACTTACAAATACGATACCAATCGATGAAATATGAGGTAATATTTGCATATAATAAAGAAGTTTCTGTTATCAATTGCCTGAAATAATTTTCGTTACAAACCTGCGTTCGTTGTATACTTGGTTAGTTGTACTGAAAGATAGAAACTGTTAAATGCAACACTATTAAGTATTTTACTGCTGGGGTAATTGACAAGATGAAGTAATGCAATTGTCGTGATTAAGTAAAAAGTTAATAGGCTATTTACAATACATACAAATATGATAATTCTCGAATCATTTGGAGGTTAAAAGAAATATAATGCTATTTACAAGAAATATGATTGAGTTTTTCTTTGGAGACTGATAATTTCGATACTCTAGACGAAAACAACTTTGAACTGTTACAATTTATTTGGTTTCGTGGAACCAGAGACGTGCCAGACATGTCTTCTTGCTGTACGGTAGCCATTTTGACACTTGCGTTGAGAATCACCCTCTGCAGCAGACTTAACTATCTGAAAAAACTTTTTAAGCTATTGTCTCGTTAAATAAGCGAAGTTTCTACATTATAGAAAAACATTTAAAATTAATTTACGAAATTGGTTCAAAAATTTATGACCACTTTGTATTTATAGCCATATATCTCAAAGTGAAAAAAAAATTCTACTTGTTATGCTTGATCTACGCTTAAAGTTTGTCTAAGGATTTTTTGTTCACTCAAGGTTGATAAAAATATATAGTCAATTTATCTATCAATGTCTCTAAATTAGCATAATAAAGAATTAATAAGTTTGATATGAAATATATCCAATTTTAATTTGAAAATGATGGTCAGAAATATATAAGAAAATTTCAAACGGTTTTAATTTATAAAATTCATTAGCATTTTCTTGATTATTTTGAAGTTTTTGTCATTTAAAAAGGATTTTGTAGTTCCCATTCTTAACTATAACAGCAGTTCTCTATTATAACATCAAGTTTCAATGATTGTTTTTAAAACTGCTTTCCCTCGGAATTCTTCGATCGTGTCCTTCTATCGTTTGGCAATATTTCCAATCTGGAATATGATACTACACGTTTCAATCGAGGAGATTTTTACTTTTACTTCATTAAAGTTTCTCTGTAATATGGACATTAAATTTCAAACTACTTTTAACTGGTAGTTCGATGACATTCTTAGACTTCGCGTCCCCCCCTCCTTTAAGAAGAAAGATCCTCTTTTTATCGCAGTTCTTAAAGTTTTAGCCATTTTTATTTTCGAATGCGAATTATTTACACAAAACCTCACTAAAGAGTTCTAATAAACTTATAATTAAATGTCTCGTCATTATGAGACTGACGATGCAGCAAACCTTTATGTTTTTCTTTGTCCGAATATATATATTTTTAAGTTGAAATTCTCATGAATTAGTGTTGAGATCTAAAGCTTCAAAAATGTGTCTGGTTCGATGCATTTTACAAAATTATCAATGGATGAAGAGATTTAAATCATTATATCAAGCTAATGCTTCGAAAATAGTAGCAATGGCGAGTTTTTGTGACTCAAATTTCTACCATTCCTTCTGAAAAACCTCAGGGTATTTATGATATGTATACAAAACCATAGGTCGATATCTGTGGAATTTTGTATTCAATTCATAAATTTAATTAAGCTTCATGTGATATTCCTTTTAACATAAGGTACACAGAATAATAAAAATAAATGTAATATGAGCGAATAGAAATTCAGAAATGGAAATGAAAAAAATGTGATTGTCCCAAAGTAATCAATGTTGCTGAAAGAATTTTAAAAACCAACATATGCTCAATAGAATTGTTTTATTCCTGTGTTGAAAAAAAATTTCAGCAGATAATTATTCTAATGTTTCACTTTCATACACTCTTTAAGACTTAGGCCTTCAAAAATATATGCATAGTTTCAGAAAAAATTCTAATATTCTAATAGGCACTATTTGTATGTTTCGATAAGGGATTATATTCAAAACATTAATTTAAGATATATATGAATAAAGAAAAATGAAAATAAAAAGATTACAGCAAAATATTTCGGTATTATTAACCTCGGAAAACATCGAAGTAGATAAAAGCATTGTGAATAATAATAATAACATTACTTCCAAATATTTTAATGGCTATATTGTTTTAATTATTACAGCAGACTATTAATTGCATTATATAAAGCAATTTCTGCTATGAAAAAGGAAAAAAATCGAAATGAAGTTAATAAAGCTATATTTTGATTTTAAAGAAACTGGTGAAAGGTTTATTTCAATGAATCTTGTGCATGGTTATACAACGTGTAAAAATGTTTAAATTAACAGTAAAATAATTTACTAGATACAAACAGAACATGCATAAACTGAAATATGAGCTTTATATGGGTATAGGAGCTTATATGTACTTTAGAGATTATGAGGTTATGCGAGTATACATAAAGTGTGTTGTAACATCTTTAAGAATGACTGTCGATTTTGTGGTTAATTTGGTCAATAGATTTCTTGAACTATTTGAAAATTCTAAGAAATTTTGCGTGAGTTTATGGGTATACAAACGATAAAATGAAATACATACTAGACCTCGTTTAAATTTTAAAACAATTCTGTAATATCGCTAAAAAATTTGTTTTTTTAAAAAAGTTCGCGTACAACTGAATTAATTACAATCTTGGGGAGGAAAGGGGCATTATTTTATGAAAATTCCTTCTCAATTTTTCTAGAAGTACATCAATCACAAAACATCCAGCTAATCAGAAACGCTGTTTAAGTCTTCGCATTTCTAATGAAAACACTCTTTTCCATCATTTAATTAATTGAAAAGAGTGGCTTATCCATTTATAACTCTAGCACTCGGGATTTCTTCCAGTTGCATCCCATTGAAAATAACATTACCAGAAAAATATATAATTTAAAAAACACATTCCAAATTCTCAAACAGTCTGTAACGTGCCCAAGTGCTTGCAGTAGTGTTCTGATTTCTAGTGAACTTCTCTCGATGAATAAAATATTGGAATTCTGGTTGAGGTAGCTCCATTTTCATTTTCTCCCTGCCTTCTCCTGATCCATAACATAACAGAAAACTTCTCGATCAGCCTGACACCGAGAGCTTATTTCCGGCATTTCAAATCACTTCCTAGAGATGGATGGGGACGGAAGTTGTTGTTTGGAAAGATGAGAGTGTATCTCATGTTTCCAAGAATATTTAAATATTTTACCACATCGCGGAATAAAGCTGACAAGAATATGAAACTAATAATCTTCTTTAATCCGATTTAAACTTCTAGTATGTTAGTTTTATCAGTGCCAGCTTTAAAATTAAAGCTCTTATAACTCTTAATCTTCATTTTGTCAAATTTATAAAACTGGTTTAAGTGGGGGATAAAATTGCTAAAATTGAGTAAGGTTTGTTGAGTATCTGCTCTACAAATAATAGTTTTACTCTCTATAAACACAGCTCTCTAAGATGCAAAATTTACCTTTCTATACTATAAAATTGAATAAGAGTAATTAACTAAATATTGGATTATTTTTCAGATTGTTGTGAGTAGCAATTTTTTTAATTTCTTAGTCGTATGAATTCTAAAGACAGAATTTTAAGAAAAATATTAACATAATGTTCTCCTATGATTTAAAAAAGCATTATCTTTCATGCATTTTGTTCCACACACACACACACATTTTAATAAAAAAGTTCAAGAAAGAATAGATTTAAATACCTAGCTGTATATTCATGTGGGGGACGCAATCACGACAAAGTAAAATTCTAACTATATATTTAATTATTATAACAAGATTAAGATGAACTATGTACAAATATGGCTGGTGTCTAGAGCAATTACAGCATTTAGTTGTCCGTCTGACAACAGATGAGAGAATGGAATCGTCTTCTCCTTAAAAGATCAGAGTTTAGGAGCCCGTATCGCTCCTTTTAGTTGGGCGTCTCACCAACTCGACAATCTCTCGAATCTAATCACCATCTATTCGATCTGGTATTCTCAGGACGGAATTAAATAGTAGAGGGCGCCACTCTCGCATAGTGTTGTTTCCACATTCATCTTCCAACTTTCTCGGTGATATTACGAATGCCTGGAAAAGGAAATGGAAATTGTGAGTATGAGATCTATGAAGAAAGTATTTTACTTTCTCCACAACAAAGCATTCAATAAAAGAGTATTTAATCACTAATAAATTCTAGCACGATATTAATGATAATGAATAATTTCTACCAGCATTTTTATCTGAAAACTGTTAATTTTTTAGACTTGATTATAATTTATTCTTAATATATACCGAGAAGATAAATCTGGACATGAAATTATTAAATCCGCATGCCGGAGGTAAACTATCTTAATTAACAATTCTAACATTTTACAGGAAATTCAAAAGAAGCTCTAGAGCACAATTTATTGCACCGCGGATTTATTTCTTGAGGACGGTAATCTTTTGTTTATTCCCACTTCACAGATTTTCCCAACCGAATATTCGGTCGGTATAATACAAATACGGTAAAAAAGATAAAAATTAGCAATATTGGATTTCAGGTAGTTTGCGTCTCAAATACAGAATTTAAATCAAATAAAATAATGCGCAAAATAAAATAAACATTTACACCTAATTCTCACGAAATTGTCTCTAATTTACTTACATAACACTGACTAACTGATCAAGAAAAGTTTTTTACTCTCTGTTGTCAAAAGTTTATGATAGAAATATTCTCCTAAATGTCTCATTATTTTCTAATCAATTATTTATTTCAATTCGTTGAAAAAGAATGCTTCAGAAACAGCATCTCAAGCTAACATCCATATTACAACTGATCAAACTAACAATTGTCTCTTAAAACAATATCAATTAAAACAATTTCCCCCCTTTTCCTGGCTGGCAATAATTTCTCTTTCACACATATTCTGGTACAGTAGATTAGACATATGAAACTATGAGCTGATTAATTAGAAACACTGCAGACAAACTAATTAACAAGAATGGAACTTCTATAATTTAACCTTTGTGTCTGCCCGCGTATGTGAAAGATCTTTCTTTTAATCAGAGGATGCTACGAAACCATGACATTGGCTATTTTTCAGCCCCTTTATACGACCTGTTAGTCAACGTTTGGAATTCGAGAAGTTAATAGGACTCTGCGAATCTGCCATTTGTTTTCAGAGATACTTGCGACTGTTTCAATGAAATGAAAATGAAACTGATTTCTTGCTTTTTATATCTAAATTGCAATTGCTTTTTTACTTCTATATTGTCTTTATAGTTTTATATTACAAATGTAACCATTTCAGTCGAAATATTGCCAATTTCATTTATTTCACCTTCACGTCCCTCAGCTAATTCTTTGGTTATTTTATATTGTTTTTGTTTTATTCGTAGAATATTTCCAATCCTTTGTAGAAACAAATTGTTTAAAATAATAGTAATTATTATTCCTTACCCAACTGCAACCCAATTTGAGTTATTACCCTCTTAAAAATTAATATTTTAGAATAGCATATCTAGGAAATACCCGCGACCTTTCATGTTGTTATAGAGGGCGCGTTTCCTGGTAGGTTAATGATGTCGCAATGGTGTCAGCTTGCTATAAAAGAAAAATCCAGGCTAGTAAAATATATATACTACCCGTAGAAAAAAAACATTAGTTTGAAGAAACTAAGACGTCGAGCATTAAAATTTTTGCCACGAATTTTTCCGTCTTTTTAAAGAAACGATGCAAATTGACCTCCGAGAAAGACAGCCTATCAATTCTACAAATACAAGGTGACAACAAACTATTTCCCTGATTACAAAAATTTATCGCGCAAAAATCAGTATAATTAGACAAGAGTTTATTTTTTTATAAACTTAAAGTCCTGTAATGCAATTTAGTGACAAGGCAGAATTTTTGTTCTCTCCACGTATTTTCCAGCACTTGCTAAGGAACATTAGACCATCATCTGTTTTCCGAGCTTTCAGTGTTTCGATATCACGGACTGTTGCATCAAGGGTACTTTTTTATATGAAAAGATTCTCAAAATCATGAAATCAAGAGGAATAATATCAGGAAATCATCGAGTGAATGGTGTGATCTTTCCTTTTAATCCATCTAACAAGAAATTTATCGTCGAAAACAAACTGCAGTGAAGGGGTGCTTTATAGTCTTCACATTTAGAGGAATTGTGTCTACAATAATTTTTTAACTCATTTTGAATATAAATGGCTGATTCGGTTTAATGGAACCACAAAATACGTAGCGGTTTTGTCCTCTTCGACAACATTACTTTAAATATTGTGGGAGGAATTTTCCGAATAAGAGCAGGAGTTTTTGCTCTCCGAAACCGGTCTCTGAACGACGACAAATACTGTCAGTTCGAAGAGCAAAACTCGTGCTCTCACTAGGAAATTGGTTCCGTGTGCTAAGCGCTTTATAAGGTGATGGTCATTTTCAAAGATGTTTCACTTTCAAATCACTCACCGATAGCTTGGGATAACTTAAGGTTTGGTAACCGATCCTTCGTTGGGAGGAAAGCGATATCTTTCCACCTGCAAGAAATTATTGCCATCTTTTGACATTCAGATAAATAAATGTAATAAAGTCTCTTAATTAACTAAGAATAACCAACTTAAAAATTTTCTGAAACCGATATGAAAATTCCTCGATATGATTCATTTTGTAAAAGGCTTGTCAAGGCTTCCTATGATTTCATTGTTAGTAATTTTGAGTGAATCAGTTAAAGACTTTATGTTTTATTTAGAATCGAATTTCAGAGTTGAAAAATGTCCCGAACTGAAGGAATTAAATTTAAACAATAGCATTTTTGTATATTTTGTTCTTACTAAAGACGCCTGAAATGAGATACGAAATAAATTTTAACAAAATTAAGTTAAAATTAAATAAAAACATTTTGTAACATAAATCATTGTTTATTAGAATATGCGAATTGAAATCTAACATTTTCGAGTATACCCAAGAATCAGTTTGAACCTATAAGCCGTAACTCTTAAATATTAATTTAGATTCATTTATCTACCCACCTGGACATAACCGTAACCTCCCGAAGCTGTTAATCATGTGCACATATGAGCACTGACTCCTCAAACTTAAATTATAAATTAACACCCAGCTTCCACTTTAATTCAAACTATCCGTTGAGGCATTATAACTCAATTATCAGGGGATAAATTTACAATGTTCATAATCACGTGTAAGGTGACGAAAACTATGCAGCTGTCTTAAAGACCGTAACTAAGTAAGGCTGATATGTTTCTTGTCCAATGAGATTAATTACTATGTTATAAATTAGTATAGGATGTAAGAATTAGCAAAAGAGTGTATTTCACAGCATAATAAAAAATGTCGATTTCTGCCTGAAGAGTTAATGACAATAATAGTTCAAACATTGCCAAGAAATTGCATAATTTGTTCATTCAGAAAACATTTTAGTGGTGATGCTAGCCTACAGCAGAAAGCACGTGAAAAAGTTGGGCCTTTGTATTTAAATGAGGACAAATAGCTAAAGTAGAAAGAGCTATTCATGAATTTAAAATTAATACGAGCAATTTCTAGGCAGATTACTACATAGATCGAATTGACTGGGATTCATTTACACTTACTGAACTACGACGCATAGTACCTACTTTTGATAATGGATTTAAGGTGCTGATTTTGGAACGTTCCTCCTGAAATTGGCATTTTAGGATTTCCTTGTCATTCACAGCAGAAGAGAGTTGCTTCAAATTAGTTACTGAATCATTAGCTGCGGTGTGTGGCAGTGCTGAATGAAATGGATTCGTTAGATAAAGAATAGCATGCAAAAACGCATTACCCAAATTTGAAACCAAAAGTGTCTGTCCAAGTTCTATAAAGCAATTTTTCTAAATGCTAGGGAACAAACAAAGGGTGGAACTCCATATGAAGCACCTTTAAGCAGTGAGTTCTGGGTTTTCGAACAGAAAAAAGCGAAGAGGGGCATGAAAACTTCATAAATCTTAAAGATTTCTATGGCAAATTGGAAGCCAAAGACTATGTTGTAAGAAGTTCAAGTTTCAAACAGATGATTACACTTATAGGTAGTAACTTTTCCACAGGTAGGCTAATAAATTGTTTAATCTACAATATTGGAGAGTCTACAATATTACCAATGATATCTTCACGATATTGTGCGGCATTTAGAATAGCGGAGAACATCGTGAAGAATTCATATAATATCTTGTGCGTATAATAATAGAAAATATTTCCGATTACCATTCGTCGAATTGTCTTTTGATCCGTAAAAACATTTGATTTCTCTAAAAGTCTAATTTCAGTCACTCTTGGTTTGAAATCAGAGCTATCATAATTTCTAAATGAAATTTTGTTAGTTTTTTTGTTATATTTGACATTAGGCGAAATAGCTGAATTTTAAAGTGGCAGTGGTAAAACTTGGCAGTCAAAGATTTAATTTGATTTCGCTGAGATTTCGTTTTATAAATAGGCTTTGTAATTGGTAACTTTTCCACATACGGGCGTTGCAAATTTACGACTTTCCATTTTTTCGCTCCAACCGTGTGCATAGACTGAAATTGAGCGAAATATTTCCATTTTATTGATTTGTTCATATTTTGTAACCTTCATAAATGCAAGTAAGTCATTTTTGTATTTCCTGAAGGAATAATTTTTCGATCTTGAAGCCAACAAATTCGTTCTTCACAGAAGAGACGCGTGTTGAAAGAATATCACAGAACAGGCTGAAAATTTCGTTTAGAGTAAATTTTCTAGCCTCTGTCACTTTCTTTTCACAATGACGTTGCACTGATACTGTTATTTAGTTATCTTAACCTAAAGACTTATCCCAAAAGTAACAAAATTTATTCTGATATATATTACATTCTTCTGACTTATTAAATTTGCATAAGTGTAATATCATAACAAAGAAATAAACACTCACACTTTTTAATTGTGTTTTATTCAAAGCTACAAAAATTAGAATATGTGGAAGCTAGAACCACAGGCTAGACATACAACAGATAGACTAGACATCGAATGGTTTCGGTAGTTATAATACCATAACATATTTAACGACTAATTTCTGACTCATATTGACTGAACTAAGCAACAGAAATAGCGGTCAAGTAACTGAATTTCTGGCCTATGCCCAGAGCTTTTTCCATGACAATGTCAACCAGTTTAGTCTACCAAAGCACAAAATATTCTATTCTAACTGAAAAGATATATTAAACGCTCATGTAATATAGATAATCTTACCGTATTTTCAATAAAATTACTAATGGATCTTTTCCTTTTCTCTCTGGAATATGTTATATTTGCCATTCACTTTTGCTGTGTTAATTATTAAAAATGCAGTAGGGATGCACATGAATGAATGTGAGCAATTAAAAAAAAGAATGCACAAATCAAATAGAAATTGTTAAAACTATATTGTCTAAACAATGTGCTATTTTTTACTTATCTATTTAAATTTAAATAATTGAAAAACTTTCACTTAAACACAAATTTTTTTATTCATAAATACTATTGATTTATATCCTAGAAATAATGCTATTCCAATACATATCTAACATGGCAATCATTTTTGTTTCATTATGTTTCAGAAAATATTATGCTGATTTTTTATTGATGTTTTAAAAGTCCTACTGTTCTTGAGGAAATCTGCTAAAACATATTACAAAATGCCCGATTACATCATAATTAGAACACATGAAAAGAGTTGCCATGATGTAAAATTGGAATTCTTTACTCACAAGACAATAAACTCTTATCTATTAATCATGACGCTGAAATGTAACGAATGTTTCGAAACTATCTATAAAATAACCATGCTAGGGTGAAAGTTGTAATTACTTTTAGGATATTCTGCGTCATTCTAGAGAACGGATAACAAAGTTCTTTCCTTAATTTCATGGATTCTTGCCCAAGCATTAATTCTAAGAAGAACGGAAAGCATTCTTATTTGATGTAGGACCATACAGAGAATAGAAGCTGAATCACTTTCTTTTTACAGCTTTACAGCATTTATAATGCAGTGTTTTCTAACACAGAAGTTTTGGTGTCATTTCTTTAAAAAAGTTTCCCGTGGATTATTTTCTCCCTGAAAGTTTAGAAATAAAGCATTACTATAGTTCGCACAGTTAATATAGTTACACTGTGTAGTGTTTTCCGCCAGATACGCTATGTAGAAGTAAACAACAGGGGTTCCAAATCTTGGTGTTATTCAGTTCAGAAAATGGAAAAGAATTTAGGCGGGCAATAACAAAAATATTAAGGAGAAAGAAACAAGAGATAAATAAAACAGATTTTAAAACTCGCATTATTGTTTATCACATTTGGGTGTTTATCGCAACTATTAATATCATTTCCCACTTATGATACGAAAATAATATTCACCGCGATTATCATTTACTTATTTTTTTTTACTCGAAACCTTTCACATATCCTTTCCTATCTTTCATGTTTAGAACCTTTTTGCCTTGTTCTTCATTTTCTGAATTTCACATTTACGAGACGTTATTAAGAACATTATATTTTCACCTATGGTGTTCAGAATATGAATACTTCTAACCACCTAATTCCAATGACCCAGTATTTACCATATGCAGAGTGTTTCAAAACTCGGTGCAAACTTTAAGTAGTGATAGAACATTTATTGCTGTAGATAAGGACAAATCGTCATAAAATAAATGGTCACAACAACAGCGATGAACCGCTAGCAGAAGCTTCTAATCTGGGCGGTTCCATCGAATGACCAGCGCGGTCATCCAGTTTGTGACGACTGTCTCTTCGATTGTGATGAGTATTTTGTTGCAGGATTCCTGTAATAGCAGCTACCATTTGAGAAATATCTGTTATTTGTTCCAATGTGCTGAAATAATGGTGTAAGGTATATACAGTATTAGCTTTCAGATTTTGTCGCAGTTTTTACAGTTTGTTTCGAAAAAAACTTTGTTTTCTTTTATTCCTCCTCTACCATTTTGAGTTTCCCCTGTCAGGACACAGCAATTGCCTTCTGGATTTTCATTTGATTTAAGATATCAAACACTGTAGAGTAACTGTATGTTTAGGTTTAATTTAACAATCCTTAAATTTTCTGCTAACAGTTATGAACACACCCCTTATGTGAATAAAAAGTTCTAGCTAGTTCTCAATCTAACTTGTAGAAATCTATCCATTTTCTATACAGAATGTGCAATTATAGATGTTTTTGCATTAATTTTTCTTCAATTTTTCCTAAAATACATATAAGTAAGCTTCCTCATAAAATAGGTTTTCTCACCTATAATCTTGAATTAGAAAATAAAAGCTAAATTAAAATTTTAATGTTTTGAACTACTAATACTGTTTTGAACTACTTTGAACTACTACTTTGTTACTAATTTGAATGTCTGTTGTTTGGACATACTGAGAATTCATGAACCTTACTTTTTTCTAGCTAGTTTTAATGATATTCGATTGTTATAACAACGATAAAGGTGTTATAGAAATGAACAGAAGTAGAATTGCACATTAAACGTCATATATAGATTATATTTCGATTACTAAACAAAAATGATAAAAATTCAAATAAAGCAAAAATAAAAAAAAGAATACTGAGCGCTCAAATAAATAATTAGTTTAATTTTTCATTGATCACGTTCCTGAGAAGAAAAAAACATGATGCACGATTTAAAAGTGCATTTCTAATTTGCTGAGGAGACATATTCTGGACTATGTCCTTCGTTGAACACGAAGTTTCAAACTCCAAGTGAATGTGGTATTCAACGATTAAAATTCAAATCTGCATCAAACCTATTGTTGAGCTGTTCATCTTACTTTTTCAAACTTTCGTACATTTAAATATACTGTGTATGTACATGAGTGAAAAACGACCTAGAATTGTCTGATGAGTGATAGCTTTTTATGAGGAAGATATCTGTAAAAGAAGCAGAATATAAATGCTCTTAGTTTAGTATCAAAATATATGGAATATAATTTAGTTTTTTAGCTTGAAGAAATTATTCCCACGATTTTAATTACTAATATTTTTAATTAAAAATGCAGATTTAAAAATCATAAGAAAACAATATATTTGTTACAATACATTATATCTGTCGCATATTCACAAATAATTCATAGTTAATAACGTATTTTGATTTAAAGGCAAAAACTTGTATGTGCATTATAAATTTAATATGAAATTTTGCAATTTAGTTCTACATAAGGTGATAAATTTATATAGTTGGTTAGCACATTGCTATCCCATCTTTATCTTCCGCGAACATTTTTTCCAAGCTCTGTCTCATTAATTAATCATTATGCTAATTTTATGATTTTTTACAATGTTTTTTGTTTATAATTTATTTCTTAGTGTGAAATTTTTTTGCGTATTAATTTTAAATTATTGTTTACCCAAATCAACCACAATGATTACACTAATTCGTGTATCCAGTTGTAGAACTTTTGATGATGAATGCTATATTGGTGATTAACATTTATTAATTTAATAGATAAATATTACGTGAATTTAAATGAACACTTTAAGTGTTCTTTAAGATTTTCTGTACATCTAAATAAAAGTCGATTCCTGGAGCATCATCTAATTAACATGTAAAATAAATTATTACACTAAGGAATTAATATTATAAAGAGCACTAACTGTTTAGATTATTGTTCTAATTATAGATATTTTATGCTAGCTAAAAAACTGCATTTTTGGTTTTTACATGCATTTTTCTCTCATTACAGATCGTGAAGATGATGATAGTCGTAGTGGTAATTTTTGCAGTGTGCTGGCTTCCCTACCATGTTTACTTCCTCCTGGCTCACCACTTGCCTTGGATTATATCAGTTTCCAATGTGCAGCACACTTATCTCTCCATCTATTGGCTGGCCATGTCTAACTCTATGTATAATCCCATTATTTACTGCTGGATGAATAGCAGGTAATAAAAATTACTTATTTGTCACAAAAATGAATTTAAAATGCTATAACTTAAATTTCTGCAATGCACTTGAATAAATTAATCAAGAGAATGGATATTGATATGTCTTATTCTGATGTAACAAAGTATGAGCATAAAAGTTATATACACATTATCTTAAAAAAATCATGATCTATTGAAAAAATAATAATCGAAAACTGAATCTCGGTCTTGAACATTATGCCATTTCGGGAGAAAAATTTCTGATAACATTATGAATCATTAATAAATATGTATTTTATCTTTCTTCAGGTTTCGCCAAGGATTCAAACGTGTGTTCTGTTGTTGCAAATGGAAAGAAGAGCACGTCAATCCCTTCGAAAAGCGCAATTTTGCCACGGTCCGCCACAGCTACTCTGAGCCCTACACCGACACCAGAGTAACCATCAATGGAAATACCAACTTGGCGTTGCACACTGTTACGGAATCTCTGAATGGAAGCCACACTTCGAGCACTCCATTCCTTACTCCTAAAACGCCACGCACTGACAGATTTTCCAATGTCTAATGCACAGGCTGTCGACAGTGAAATGGAAGATGCACATTCAGTCTTAAATTCAATATGCACATTCTTTGTTTGCCGACAGTTGACGAAAATTTTAATTTAATTTTCTATTTGCTTATAGCAGCAATGCATATTTACATTCCGGCTCAAATTCGGATTGTTGGGAAATATATGTTAGTGAAATTATCGTCAGTCGGAATATTGTTGTTAAATGAATATCAATAATCCAAGTATCGGTGCCAGCTAATAAATAAACTGTTTGAACATGTAATTAGTGGAATATTGAGGTTCGTTGGATACCGACAGTTTAACCATCGTATTTAGTGGAATACTGGTGTTCTTTGGAATATCGCAGTCTGAATATCGATATTAAGGGAACATCGACAGTTGGAATATCGATATTAAGGGAACATCGACAGTTGGAATATCGATATTAAGGGAACATCGACAGTTGGAATATCGATATTAAGGGAACATCGACAGGTTGAATATCGATATTAAGGGAACATCGACAATTGGAATATCGATATCAAGGGAACATCGACAGTTGGAATATCGTTGATAGTAGGAGGAATAACGACAGAAGCGCACATATGAATAGAAAGAAGGCCTCCTGAGATTGGATGACTATCTAAATCCTTTGCAAAGCTAGCTAATTTTTTTCTGATAAATATGAGGAACGACCTTATCTAAACGTCACTACAGTATATAAATAAGCTTCCAGAGAACAGTAAAGTTTCTCCTGACTCTAAAAATTAGATAGCTTATAAAAACAATAATGATGTTCCAGGATCTGTAAGAAAACTCCTGGCGGATTTTGAAAGAGTTGTGTATATAATTCGTATAAATAAGCTGCGTATCTTTTTATTTGCTTAAAATAGCCAGATGGACTTCTTGGAATAGTTGCATTCTTGTTCTGAGAACCACAAACAAGAAATCAGCTATATTATTCTTTAATCTGGTTTTATAATATTTAAATTATTTTTAATTTAGAACTTATTGGAATCTTGAAATAAAGCAACTAAAATTACGAGGTGAAATTGTAATGATTTGCCCATAACTGCATGCTTTGTTTCTTTTACAGATTGAATTGGATGGTGTCCTGAGAACTTAAAATAGTTGTATTTAAAATACTTTGGAACTACTCAGTTTTAAATATTTTAAATAAAAGTGTATTTAAGAAAGGGAACAGAAATTCAATCTTTGAGTTCCAAAGGCGTCGTCTTTTTTTGTATACATTTTCAAATTCACGTGTTTCTTCAAATGCTCTATTTGTAATTAGTGTTATATGTATGTGTATCAACATATGTAAAAATGTGCCGATTGTATTATATGTTCAGTTGTTCCGTAACGTACACTTTATCAACACATAATACTTTATATACTTTAAACACAGCTCTCTTCACTTATAACGGCAGCTCTAATGATTCATTTCTGCAATATTTAAAGCTGTTACTCTTTGCTCAGTTTATGTACAATAGCTGTGGTAAATATATATTTATTATGCAAAGCAACATGCAATTCTTCATTTATTTTACTTGTTAAGGGGATATATGACTCTTAAACCTCGAAAAAATGGCGGAAGACTGTCAAATTCGATACATTATATCTGTGAACAAACAATTCACTAACTCACATTTTTTTCTAGAAAAGTACCTGTTCTTTCTCTTATAGTACACACATTTTCAAACCTTCATATTGATACGTATTTATTTGAGAGAGTAATAAATATGGGTATAAGTTTTGGAGAAAAAATGAGATAATCACCTTGCGCGCATGATTACGGATAAAATATTTATCTAAACACAATATTTTGGGTATTTAAGTAATCCAAACAGTCTCTTTAAGAAACTTAAGCACAATTTATTAACATTTAAATTTCAATTCTATCTTATATATGTTGACTTTTTGATTGACATCATAAGACTTCTTCTAAGACTAAACAAACATTTATTAGAATACTAAAAAACAATTATTACATTCCGCATCTGCGTACATCGTAACTTCGTTCAACCGTACTCGTACTTGTGTTTTTAAATCAAATTCAAAGTAAGTCAACATCTGACTGTTGCCACTCATCTGATATCATACACTATTATAACAATAAATAAGTTGAAGTCATGCTTTTGTCAGGCATAAATATTAAATATGCTTACATACACCAATTTAAAATAAAAATTTTAAAAATAGTTAAAATTTCAACTTTCCTAACCCCCCAAAAGTTTCTTTGGAATAATATGTACAAAAATGTTGTTTAATTTGTAGAACATAGCAAAATACATATTCGGTAAACATTTTATGCAAACATATTCAATAGTTCTTGATATATCGTGCGCGCAATATAAAAAATAAACATTTTGTGATATGGCGCTTTAAATATATGGCCATATTCAGTGTTTACGTTGAAGAGCTGATACATTTTCCTTCATAACTTCCATAATTATGGGAATTTTTTAACGCGGATTGTTTTGAATTGTTAAGAAAACATAGGGAAATAATATATATATATATATATATATATATATATATATATATATATATATATATATATATTTCATAAAATCGAAATTGTTCGAGGTTTAACAGTCGTATGACACCTTAATCTACATCAATGATTTGTTAATCTATTATTTTCAGTTTTGTATGCGACTGTAAATAGAAAAATAAAACTTAAGAAATTTTGTAACTTTTATCATACTGCATATGTACATATATATTTCGAAACTCAGTTAAAATATGAACATTCGTTTTATTTAAAACTTTCTTCGATCAAAAAATAAGATTATATCTATTGCTTATCATATATTGCTTTATAGCTCTTCAATTTGAAAAAGAACTATATATACCGTACTATAATATGTTTTCTCAAAAATATTTCATTATAATTTTAGAAATAAGATTTACAGAAAGCATGGAAAAATCTCACAGTAAAATTCTGACAAATTTTTTTTAAAAATGATCCTACTAGATAATTAAAATTTGTTTTCCTAGAAATCATCATTCATTTTCTGTAATATTAGTTTACCTTTTAAAATATTCAACAGTTACAAAGGATAAATCAAAGTTAGCACATAAGTTTCAATTAATATTTTTAATTAATCTATACAAGTTCCAATTAAATGCTAAACAATACTCGAAAAATTGCTCTGAAGAAATTTTTAAGAAATCCGAACATTAACTGTATAACATTTCTCTCATATCTAAATAGGCTTCTAAAATACTTTGAATTCAGAATAATTTGATGAAAAGAAAAGAAAAAATTCTTTAATTTACAGATCAATATAAATTGAAAAATAATAAAATTTTAAATATAAAATTTCGTAATTTCAAAATAACGTATTTTAAAACATTTTATTAATTGTCTGTTTTAGAGACAAATGTCTGCATTTGGTTTGGCAAGTATATTTCAACAGCAATTCAGGTATTCTTACAATTAAAGTTAAACTGAATTAAAATTGTGTTTATTTTTACAACTGATATAAATCTACAAGTTATTGAACATAACTTATAATGTAAAACCCCAAGTGAGCATTTTTAGCGTGTGAATACTCTATTCTGTTGTAAATCTGCACACTTTATTTAGCATAACATTATCATTATCATTATTTAGCACATTATTTTATATCGCAACGTTAAATGAATTTCTTATATTCATCCCATTAGGATGGTTGGCTTACTTGTTTTGCTTCTGAAATCAATACTAATCTATGTACTTCACATGTATAAGTAGATTATCAATTTTCTTCATTTGAGAAATGCAACTTTGACAACCCAAATCTATTTATACCTGTATTATCGTCCAAATATATGTTTTCTGTAACAAATATGAATGTTCTAAAGTTGAAGCGTGTGCTGTATATATTTTATGCTTAAAGCAAATCGTGAGATCTTAAATGGAACAAGCTCTTGTTTTTGTTACTCGGTGCTTCGCAAATGTAATTTTCCTTATATTCAATAAATACAAAAATAAAGCTTATCTGAGTAAGTTTCTGAACTGGTGTTGAGATCCCAACATGGTGCTCAACAGCAAGTACTCATATATAAACATTGCTAAATTCTGCCGACAAAACTTGGTAAGTAATATTTTTAACAGGTTCTATACAACAGTTATTTTTATTTTCTATCAAACTCTGACTCAGTAAACAACAGCAATTAAAATAAAATTCTTTTGATATTTTTAGCTGTTACAAAACTTTAGAAACATGAAAAACACAAAGAATAATGAACAGTTGTAATTTCAATAGATTTTTGATTACCTTGGTTTAATCTCCACATTTTTGATTAAACGAATTTTAGTACCTTGATAAAAGAGAGGAGAGATTTTTTTCAATTTTATTATTTCATAATTTTTAGTCATTAAGAATTATTTATTGTTACAAATATAACAGAATTTTGTAAAACAATTCTCACAAATTCATCGCGAGATGGCGTCATGCTTATTGAATAATAACTCAGCAACATTACAAGATTTTCTGAAAAAATTTAAATATTGTATTGTCTTGGAAACACACAATTGAACAGAATTTCAGAACTCTGGCAAATCAAGTAATGAGTGGAAAATCGATTATAAATTTCCGTCTATAAAAAAAATTAAAAATTTATATTCTTCCAAATATAGTTCTGGCAAGTAAAAATATATCTTCAAGCTCATTTCAAATACAATGATATAATATACATTCTTTTAATCCAAAATAATGGGATTCATTGTTACAAACGACTCACATAAAACATTATAAAGGATATGCATCCTTCATAATAAGTTTCTATACATATTGATAAAGAATTTAACTTCGTATGGATTCATATTCGTTAGGATTTATAAAGTGAACAAGTCTGATGCTAAGAGAAAAGCGTAATCAATCGTATTCCTACAAATTGATAAAATTATGTTCGGGAATAATGCTGGAGCCTCCCAAAGAGATTGTGTGGAACCAACGGTTTTTTCCGACTACTTAATCTTCGAAGATTGAAAACGTCTTACCAAACTTTCCTATTTTCTACGCTCTACGATTCCATGAAGTGGAAATGCGAAATTGGAGAATTTTTTATACGACTCTGTCTCCTTTGAAACATCTATAAATTTTTATAACTTTCCTTGGAATGAATGAAAACGTTTCCATGTAGAAAAACAGTGGATTATTTATATCCTAGGAATTCATACATATATTTCTTCGTTTTTAATATAAAATATGGGAGCTTTTTGTGGAGTAACTTTATGTTCTTAAAGCTCTTATTAGAATTTATTGTTAACCTTGAGTGAGAGTATTAAACATAGAATTTCAGCGCTTATTTTTTAGTAGGTAATACTCCCGATAACAGGAGCTTAAATTAAGTGATATTATATTAACAATAAAACTTCTCTCACAGGATATATAAAAATAGTTCAACAAATAAATAGGTGCGAAGTGCCACTAAGTGTATAATAAATAATATATACAAGCAAGAAATCAAAATGCAAATTGCAATCACTTTTGCCTTTGATTTCTCATGGGAAAAAAATTGAATTTTTCGAAGAGGGAATTTTTAAAACTATGATTTGAAGATGAAATTCTTCATGAAATTATAAAAAATAAAAGTAAACTACACATTCAACTAGTTTGCGGATGCAATTTCCTTAAAAATTCGGTGTAATTTTTTTCGGGGTTCGCAAAATCAACTAATATACGGAAATCATAATTTGATTAATTTGAAACTAATATTATTTTTTTTTCACAGCGGACATACAAAAGTGCAATTTAGCAACTTTTATGCACAATTCTTTTATATATATATATGCTTTAAAAGTTGGTAGAATTTATCTTTATGTTGTCAGTTTGTTGGTATAAATCGCATATATGATTCGAATGAAAATTCATTGATTTTTTTCTATTCCAATTAATTGAAAATATCTTCCGCTTTTTGTACTTAAAATTCGCAAAAAGATAAAAAAAAGTTAATTTCCCGCTTTGAATTCTGGTTTATATTATTCATCTGTGCGTGTACAGTTCCTAGTATATTTAGAGACACATAAGACTGATTTTGCATTTGGATAACTAGCAAAAGCAAGCATAATTATGAAATAGTAGTGTAATTAGACAAAGGTAATGTAACTCAGAAACAAATAGTAGTTAGAAAATTCTAAAAATCAGAATAAGAGAAAACGAGACGTAAGGCGATAAAATTGGAAATAATTAGAATAGCTTTCAAAAACAGAAGTTTTTCAGAAACCTTTCAGATTCGCTAAATGTCATAATACTCCTATGATATTATGTACCTGTATCCAAAATTAAGTGCAGAAATAAGATAATTTTCGTATATTTCTGTATTTTTTTATGATAGTGGCGATCTTGGTCTTCTTTATATGAATCATTTAATTTTAAAAGATATGATCTGCTAAATGTTTTTATATGATTGCTTGCTTGACTTTTATATGATCTGCTAGATTGACATCTAGTAGAGAACAGCTATAGTTGTGTTTAAAGGAGTCTGCTGCGAAGAAATCTTCTTACATCACATGTAAAGTTTGATGCTTTACCACAATGTGGTTCTGAATAACAGAAGTCTCGTTTTTGAACGTCTCGTTCTCGAAGAACTGCTATAGTTGTGTTTAAAGGAGTCTGCTGCGAAGAAATCTTCTTACATCACATGTAAAGTTTGATGCTTTACCACAATGTGGTTCTGAATAACAGAAGTCTCGTTTTTACACCAAAGACACATTACATGCATCAAATTAAAAACGAAAATAAAAATGTAATTTCCGCCAAGAATGCAGAAGCCCACTTTTAAAATCAAGCGGAATATGCGCGATGTTAAATTTAACTGAAGTAGGAATGATAAATCATGAATATGAAGGATCAGAGATGTTAGATTAGATAGAGATGGAACCCGCCTGCTCTTTATTATTAGAAACCATTCCATTCCCTCTTACAATGAATGTTTTGCATGGTATTGTCAAGATCCTTTAATAAGCCTTTTCCTCATTCGTGGAAGTCTCGACGGACAGATATACCGAATATTTCTGGAGGATATGTTATCAGAAATCCAAGTCCAGTAATCACTGAGTTCCAAAAAGTTGTTCTAATACGATACAGCTCTAAGCTCTTTCAGCCATGATGTTTGTCAACTCTGAAACGCCATATCTCGGCAAAGATGGCGCGTATTTTGAGGTACCATTGGCAGAAAAGATTGCGAGTCAGTTGAATATTTTAAACTTTATTCCAGGAAATAGTCACGATGCTTCAAAATTGTCTTTTATCTCTGAAGAATTTGAATATGTTGTAAACTGCAATATCCGAATTAATTACCACCGCTTCTTAAGATTTCTCGTTTAAAAAAGATTTAAAGCATAATAGATAAATTTATAGTTTACGTGTTACCTTTTTAAGTTTTTAAAATTTTCTCGCTGTATTTTCATCTTCACATTTTATACAATATGTTGTTGCTATCATATCGATGTCATGTATCTTTATTACTGCTTCAAATTTATATTATGTGTCATCTTACTAAAAGGTACACGATTTATTCGTATGTAATAGCGTGAAACATATTCAGAGTTGAAATACTGACAAAGACATTTACTTTTGTTATTTGTCATATACTTGTTAGCGTAAGATCCTAACATTTTTGTATCTCCGTCAGTTATTTCATGTATCAAACATCTATCAACTTTTTCTTTCTTGTAATATCTTCCTTTACCTAGAGTATTATCCATATTAACGGGAACATTTATTTCAATGTTGAAGATCTTTAGAAATACCCTGATAAGCGATAAGTTTTTATCTTTAACCTTAACTTTCTTACCACACTAAGAAGGAATAATTCTCAGACATTAGATTCAAATCCAAGCTATACTCATATCCAAGCTAATTTTACATGACTTTCTTACCACGAAATAAGTCCCTCTCTCAAATTCCCAGATTTTGAGAATGTGAAAGAGGGATGTGTTTGCTTGTTTATATTCTGAAAATTTTTATTATTTTTTATAAAATAGTAAAGATACCAACACATGTACCTCAAACATATTTCATTTCATACAATAGCACTACAATAAGAATGTTGTATAAACCTAAATTCCTGCAAGGAAGTTCATGATTAAGAATACGTATTAACTTTGTTAAAAAACAGAAAGTAAAATTTTATAACAAGTACTCCAAATATATGTGAAAAAGCGTTGAATTTCTGTTAATCTTCAAAAATAGAATCAATACTTGGGATAAGTTTTTCTCTGATGATATAGATTATGCAGTCATTTTACATACAAGAAGCAAAAATTGATAATCATATAGTATCACGTGCTAAGATCCAAATTTCAAAATAATTCAAATCGAAATAGGTTTATAGAAAAAAACTTTAAAAAATTACTAAAGCACCCTGCCTTAATTCATATGTGAAAGAAAAAAAAGTTCTAACTGTTTGATAGTTGCAAAACTTATATTCAAAATATTTATGCAAAATTATAAATTTCCATCCATAAGCTCAAAGTAAATTTCATAATCCTTATTGATAAACCAGATATAAATGCAAAGTAAGCTGATGTTAAGCATTTTTTTAAATATAATTTAACATTATTCAATTATTGACGCATGATTACTGAGAAATAAATCAATATTTCCTGCTCGAACAACAATCATTCACTTATGAACAAAAAGTTGGTAAAACAATCATCCCTATCTCATTAAGAGATTTCTGACAAAGACATAATTTCACCCTCATTTCACTTTTTTAATTGAAGATTTCGTTAAAATAATTATTTGAGACGCGAATTAAATAATTCTGTTCCAAAGCCTTCTTTCAAGAGAAAAATAATAAAAATAAACTTAGAAAAATCCACATTTTTATGAGTAATTAATGGAGTTATAGAAAATAATGCATTAAACTGGGTCGTATGCTTTCTATTCTAAAAAAAATGTTTGAATTTTCTTTGAAAAGTAGAGGGGATTCAGAATTTGACAGTGGAGGTTTTTATGACATTCATAAGGAATAGAATAGTGACGTAATGAATTAAAACATCGTCCTATATTTTTCAGTGAACACATACAATTCCCTTAATAGTGAGAAATATCTTACATGGCATTTTAATAAAAAAACATTCTTTTGAATTGAGTTTGTTGGCTTTTTCTAAGCTCTACATATATGGGTACGTTCTCTGTGAAATAAAATTAACGTCTTTGAATGAATTGAAAAATATCTGGAAGTTGTGAATACAAATATATGCCTTTTCATTATTTATATGGGAGTTCGAAAGAATTTTAGAAATATTTCTGTAGTGAATAATATATGAAAACAATTTAAGAACCCAGAAAATGCCGAGCATTAAATTATAAAAGTGAGTAAATGCTTTTAAAAGAATCTTCAATATATTCTCTCAAAAATATTTGGAAAACTGAAATGTTATATACATGCATTAATAATATAAATGTGCAAGATTGATTACTGACAAAGACATTCAGGATCATTATTTATTTTTTATACATTTTAATTCGCATTATTTTTATATCTATTTCAGTACTCCACAGCATATTCCTCATTTGTTCAGTAACTTCAAAATCTGGCAGATATTCGTCGAACATTCATTTGAATAAATTCTAGCACACCCCAGCATAATTCATATACTCTAATGAGTATCTGCATCTTTACCAATTACCAATTTACCTTACCTTTTTACCAATTTTTATGAAGGACCTTCTTTTTACGCGAATTACCATAAATGTTCTAGAAAGTATATGAGATTAAAACTCAAGACCATGTCTGAAATTTCATAATTGTCTTGGCTTCTTATAAGAATATATCCATATACTTTTAAAATTAAATATTTACAAAAATGCTGTAACATAATTGCAGCTACATTTTATGTAGAAATTCGTGAAAAGTTTTAATCCAAATATTTGAAAATTGTATTATCTTAACATTTTACAAAATCTAAATCATTTAACATTCGAAAATGTTTCATGTGCTTTATTAATAATTTTATATCTTGGAGATAAAAATGGTTAGTTTCAGTAATACCACTTATAATATTTTTCCCTTGGAGTATAAGAACTCTACATTTTCAGTTGAAGGTAATAAATGTTTACAGGAAATATTAACTTTCAACTTATAGCCAATGGTGACGAGTCAATGACATTGGCATTTGTCTCATTTCAGTGTTTAAGACAACAAATATCGCAAATTTACTCCGTAGAAAATTTGTATAATATAATATCAAATATTCGAAAATTTGGGAATTTTGTATTAAAAAGAGAGTTGTTGAATACCTAAAATATGCATTCAGACGATTTTAAAACACTTTTGCAAATCCTTTTGGAATATTATATCAGACGAAGTGAGAAAATTTTAACCGAATTGCTAAATCATCAAGGCTTGTAATATTGTAAATTGAAATTGTTTTGAGCCTTTGTGACAAAAAGATAAATAAATAGGATAGGTATCACAGAATAAAAGATAACGCTGTACAAATTTGAATAAATAATAAATCTCGTGAAAAATAATGACTCCCAAATGAAAGTTTGTCCTATAAGCTCTAGTGAAGAAATTTGAAGTTTGGCTCTACATAATATCTCTTCTAGAACTGTTTAAACTAGAAGCTGTCCATATACAGTAATTAGACGCTAAATGCCAAACATTCAATTAAGAGATATTCGCTTATCGGATTTCGGTTTATTATAAAAATGTGCTAGTCCAGTTGACACATGTAGGCAGAAATAAAGTGGAAAATTATGTTTAAACCCCTTACATAGTTTGAGAGAAACATTCGATACAAATACATTTCATTAAAGAATAAAATTATTCCGTAATAAAAAAGAATTCACGCTGTTAAAATCATAAGGTATAAATGGTCAACTGCTTGATATCGCTTATGATCATGAGATGGTATCAGTCGTCTTTCCGTCATAAAATGGTGAACAGTATTCTTTTATAGAAATAAGAAAAATCATGTTTTTTTTGAAACATTAAAGATACATGACATAAAAGAGGCCTTTAAATATGACATTTCATTATTTTGCATGATAAATAATCTCGTATTTCACAGAAAATTTTGAAAAAATTTAAATTTTGGAGTAAATTTTGACGGATGTTATAGTATAACTGGCCAAAAAATATTAGCTTCGTACGAATTAGAAAAGAATAGCAATTCCTAAACTGAAAAATATGTAAGAAAATGTAGAACTTACTCATGACAAAAATCAATTTAATACATTTATCGAGAAAATATTAATCGAATAGTTTAAACAGCCGTAAAATTTTAAACAATTTTTGCTTATAAAAATTAAAGAATGTGAATGAAGTTGTTGCTCTTAAAGTGTCAGTGCTCCAATAATTTTCTTTGCAAAATTTGAAAACTGGACACATTCGGATTCGAACCCAAGGATTTCATAATTTCCAAACTGAGTAAGGGTCCATATTGAAGAGGCATTCCGAAATTACAGATTTAACTTGTGAAGCATTGGAAATATTCTGCTAAGTAAATAATGCATATGCATATATTTTTTTATCAAAACCCTAAAAAAGACGTAACCTGTATTTGATTTCAATGGATAGATATTCACTTTTCACCATCATTCATTAGAGAATATTCGATTTCTTGGGAAATCCTTTATGCTTGGAAGACATATGGCATAGTTAGTGTGGCATATTGCGGCGTTAGAATGTCATATTATATAGGCAGAGAATTAGCAGCCTGTCGATACGTTGCAACTATGCATCAGTTTAATATCCGGTAGAGGTCGCAATTCGACTTGTCTCAATTCTGTCTAAATAGAAATGGATTTCAGAACCGTAATATGGTAGAATACATTTGCATTTGAAATATTCCCTGTTTTTTTCTAGGAAAACAGAAAAGACAATTTTACACGAATATCATCCTTAGAAAATATTGCAACAAATCCAAGTACAGTTTAATAATTTTATAAAAGAATATATTCGTTTTCAATATAAACAAACGTATAATTAAATGTACAGGTTATTGCATGATAAAACAGTTTTATTTTTTCTTGGGATTTAGGCTTCAGTTTCTGGAAAGTTCAAGACTGTAGATTCATTTTTCTTAAATCTCTGAAGTCTAAAGTCCTGAATTTAAATGCATTATTATATTTTTCTGAAATCTATCCTTTTATTATCAGAGAAGACTAAACATTAAATTCATATCTAAAAATTAATGGACCAATTATATAACTCCTCAGGGATCAGTATTAAAAATATCATTAACTTATCAAGAATTGGAAAAGTGTTTTATTAAATATATGTTGAAAACAGGACTAATTACAGGATTTAATTATTTTCATTCAAGTATTTTTTAAATAGTTTCTAACAAGAAATTTTTCTTTGTGATCAAAAACATTTTAATAATGAGGCTATTCACGAAGGATGTTAACCATACAACACCCATTGCCGTTCATAAGGATCCACTCTAAAATCCCTAGAAATTCCAATAATCAGTGCACCATCAATGTTAAATTTCCTATCTTCTATGTAGCTTTTCTCACAATCTATTATACATACATCTTTGAAATTTTTTAAACAGTTCAAGTATACATTTATCTCTATACTGAAGCGAAAATCTTGCATAAATATAGTTTGGTTTTTTAAAAAATTTTTAACTGAATCTCCTAGGATTTTTTTCAAAAAATGCCGTTTTACTCACGCGAGATCAGCACTATTACGAATTGTTTTTGGAATATCAGAAAAGCATTTCGCATTAATATATACATTTATATGCATAGAATAGGTGGTAAAATTTCAAAAACATATATCAAATAGATTTTGAGAAAAAGGTACACGCAATTTCAAAAATACTATTTTGAGATAATTCAAGTGTATAGGGTACTGACTCTCCTTATGTTATACTTAATGTTTTAATTCTAAAAATATGATATGGTATTTTGGAACACTTACCAAGATAATGTAATTGGCTATTTGCTAATTTCAGAGTTTATATAAGTTATCTAAAATGGAGATTTATTGTCAAATGCGTAACTTCTTTTATCATCATCTCGTAAATTTCGAGTTGAAAGAAAAACAATCACATCAAATGGAACTAGGATTAATTTATTTCTGTACATAGAAAGTCATGTGCCAATTTTAGATAATTTTAGACAATTTAAAGAAAATTTAATGGAATTTTCTAAATATAAATTTTCCATTTCTGGACACGAAATTTTATAAATCATTATCGGAATGAATGAAGTCGTATATTCCCAGGTTAAAATTCAGTTTTGTATAATCTAGAGTAATAAATCATCAAAATGATATATCGATATCAAATGATGCTAGATGGATAGCATTCTCCGATAGTAATTTCAGAGAATGCCATCCATCTAGTATTAGATAAGACATGTAGATATTGTGGACTGACAATTATGGGAAGGAAATACGACAATACAGACATCCTGATGTTCGAAAATAATCATTTTGAGATATTTTAGGAACCTATTCTTCCTCTTAGGTCTTTCCAACCTATTTTTTTCTTCTTAGTTCTTTTCTTCTTCTGAGATTTGACTGGCAGCATCAGCCCAACCGATCGAATTAGCATTCATATTCTGAAATTTTAATAATGTATATTAATTTTCACAATAGATGAATCAGTCCCTCCTTGTAATCTAAAATTAATTTCGCAATTTGGGAGATTTCTTTTACAATATGCGATAAAAACTCATTTTTAAACCAAATTCCTTCAGGCGGCATGGATACATTTCGAAATACAGTGATATAGCATGATTATTAACATTGAAAACGTAAAGGAAAAAATGTAATTCTCAGATTAGATTAAATACATTTGGTGTTAAAATAATAAAAGATTACTTTCTGCGCAAGAAATATTAATTGATATTTTATTGAACTATTATAAAAGTATCTAAATTCATTAAAATGTAGAAAAACGATGCCTTCTTTCGCAAAAAAAAACATGTAGAACAATGTAAATTTTTCTCAAGCTAAATTTTCGTATTTGCTTACTACTATAAAAATTTTGTAACTTAAACCCTTCACCGAAAGGGAGAATGAAATTTTAAATATCAATGGTTATCAAAAGTTTTAAAACAAAATTAATTTCCGAATAATTTGATGCATGATAATTGAATCAACCTGCTATAAAATTATATGCTTATGGAAAATGGAGACTAAGAAGAATGATCTTCCGGTCACAAAGAACAACTAAATAACAGCGATAAGAAGCAAAATGCATAAAAATTAGGGCTTCAAAATAAATGATACCATGATTTCCCATGCACTCCAGCAATCAATAAAAGAATTATACTTTATTTTGTTATTCACTGTTTAGGCGCATTCGAAGACTTTGGCATCAGTATTCTAGACATGTTGCAACCTTTCTACTCATTAACATTATGAATATTATGACTAACGATATATATGTCACGGTCAATGTAGATTATCGGTTATTATGCATAATTACGGGATTTTCTGGAGGTTAATATACATAATCACAACGGTAATTATACATAATATCCGGTTATTATACATAATATCCGATTATCCACATTCATCGCAATATATATGTATGCCTTAGAGGTATTTTACTAAATTCATCAAATGTATCCGTACTGATATTTGAATACTGCAAAACTAAATATATTCCTCTTGATAACAATGAAGTCATATAGTATAAGATATGGCACTTTATCTTTCCCTAATTTTTTTCTTTTATTATGAAATATGATATAGCAACAAAAACATATATAATTAGATTTGCTTTTATATGCATAAAAATTTGAAATAATTTTGAAGGAAATACAGATAGATTTATACTTCAAAACATTTTTTTTTCAGTTGGTAACAATGCCAACATAGTGCGTAACATGCGAAGTTTTATTTCATCTTCTATTTATAATCAATATCTGAATTTTTGAAAATGAGATACAGATATATAAAATGAATTGTAAATATGTTAATAAATATTTCTTTGTATACATTTTGCAGAAGATAATACGTTGAAAATATTATTGAAAAGTGAGAACGAAAAAAAATCGATTTTAAGAGCTGGATATCTTTAATTTTATTGCCATTATTTAAATTTATGAATAAAATTCAAGATTAATCAATTGAAATATCTAATGCGTTGTATGAAAATCGTCAAAAACCCTATATAACTCAACATATGTTGAAACTGGCTGCTGGGACTTTTATATCGATTTCAGCAGTTATTATCTATCTATGATATTAAACTACATGCCTCTTTGAAAAGAATATTCTCCATCCCAATATAATGTACATGATAGAAAAGAAAATATAAGAAACAATAAGAAAGTAGCTCTTACAAGAACAAGTAATAATGAACTGCACGGAACCTATAAACAGATGCTTTGCTTGTTACATATCAGCATTCTCTTAAAACTTTAATGGAATATTATGTCCTAAGATAATTGGTACATGAATTTGACGTTTTTGAGATTTTTAAAATTTGATGCTAATTCCAGAATTAAATTCTTTTGTGCAAAATAAATTAATGATTTTCTTTTCGGAGTCTCTTTCAAGAGAAAATTCCTGTCAGTAGGTGGAAATTGAGAAAAGATTCCTTCTTGTCTAAGTTAAGTGCAAGTATACAGCTCCAATAACACGACGGAATTTCCACGGAATCGAATCTCAAACCCACTAACCTCCGGATGATTGAATTTCAATCATATTGAAAAAAGATTCTTTCTTGTCTGAGCTAACTTCAGGTATACTGTTTCCATAACATGACGGAATTTCCGCGGAATCGAATCTCAAACATTCTCCGGTTGATTGAATTTTCAATCATATTGAAAAATATCGCATTCGCATTGCTTACACACATTTTTCCCCTTTGGTATAATCTTTATCCTATAGTATTGACCTGATATTGATTACTGATGAAATGAGTATTTCATTTTCAATATCTTCAGACATATTCTAGTAAAAGACTATTAATGCATATATATCGCTGGTCATTATTCCACCATGATAATGAGTAGAATTGTTGCTACATATAT
>BGPR01000471.1:41154-84494 GCA_013235015.1 Araneus ventricosus
TTGATCGGGTATAAATCCTTAGTAAATGTATAATAATCTGGATTAAATATAGCTTTAATAACTGTAATTATTAAGTAAGGATAGTTTAAAATCAAATGAACATTAGAGAGTTGACGTCGTGAAACAAATAAACCTTCACAGACGCAGTGAAATCATCAGCTACAACACGCCACGATGAATCTTCCTTTTTCTTGACTAGTAGAGTGTAATTCAGTACATGTCCGCTAGAATTAATAGCGCTAGGATCATTTGTACCCTGCTATACACCACTCTCCCTTACCATTAAATTTTTAGTTCAAATGTATCCTATGATATCTGGTGCCATTTAGATTATGTGTAAATATTAATGATGATATAATGGAAGGTGGCCGAATTTGGACCAACTGGACATTTTATAATGTACAAGCATAGAAAAATAATTTCAGTGAAATACTAGCAGTAGGTATTTTTGAAGTTTATATATCTTCAGAACATTGTAATTAAAGCAGGAAAGAAATAATCTTAAAATTCTGTCATCGGTCCAATTAAGGAAACTGGTTTCCTATGTTGGAACACTGCTTTCCAAAATTGGGCGACGAATTGTTTTAAGCACAATTAAAGAAATTTATTTTCTTTCTCAAATTTACACAAGAACACAATGCAAGGACCCAGGCATGATATTTTATGCAATGTTTCGCTTCTTCTTCAACCTTTGTTTCCACACAAATGATACTCATCCTTAGAGTTTGTTATTCTTGATAAAATATTTGATAGCTTATTAAATATTTTAAAATATTTAGATTTTAGATTAAAATGTTTGATTTTTTCTTGCTTTGGCTTGCTCCACTTCCAATTTATGCGGACTACTTGTGTTGATAACTGTTTTCTGAGCTATTCCTGTAGATAAAGATAATAATCCTTCTGATAGTCAACTGTGTGGTCAAATCTTGACAACATTTGGAAGACAACGAAATAAATTTAAGGCAGCATTATTTGTAAATTACTTTAACCCACGAGGACGCGCGTTTTTTACACTTATTCCAGGACGCGCGTCGGGATTCTGTTAAATCTCTTCTATGGAGTTCATTGATATGAACAAGATCTATGAATGCTTGTATTCATGAAAAGATTAGATTTCCCGTCCAAAATCACCTGAATTTGCCTTGATATAAGTATAAATGCATTTCTTTCTCATCGATAAGCATTTCCAAGAATTTTGAATCGATGGTACAACTTTTGCTTCACCAAAATTTTCGGGAAATTTTATGACGCTGTCGTGTGCAAAAGTTCTCATATTTTTGCGATGTTCTTTTTTGCACCATTTCGTAATTCCAGCTATCGTACCATTTACTTTGCCATCATTCACAAATATCCGATTTATTGTTTAATTCCTTTTCAAAATTCGACTTATAATCTTTAACTAGTTCAACATCAACAATTTCTTTATTTTCTTCATTAATCGATTCTTAATTAATTGGTATTTCAGCTAAAAGCTTTTCCATTCCATATTTGTCGTTCGAATAGCTATAAATTGTAGCTATCTATCAGTTCTTTAACAACCCTACACACATACCCGAGCACGCGCATCGGGCTTCAGAGGTCTGTTTTCTGAGATAATAAATGAGGGAAAATTCTTGACCTATAATCAGCAAGTAAATGATATTGAATGCAGCTACTGTGAATCTGGACGTTTTTCTTCTGTAAGAAATTCTTGCAGACTCTGGGCCTCGCAAGCCCGATGCGCGTCTTCGCGGGTTAATAAAATTTATTAACTCACTTTTATTATTATAGTAAATTGTATTCCAACACACTTCCTGTCTGAGGGAATAATAATATATTTTGCTACTTACTTTAAAACAGCGTAAGGGTTTTTTGACCGCAACATCATAATTCGCCCATTTTACGGTCCAAATATTGACTGGAATTGAAATTATGATACCAGTTCAATTTAGAGACCGGTCCAAATTCCTCGATTCTCCTGTACAGTCTTTGTTTTTATTATGGCCTGAACAAGACTGTAAACGCTTTGACTTTTCATTACAAAGAGTGTAGAGGCTGCACAAGTATTCTATTCTTCTTTTTTGTCTTTCCTACAGAAGGGTGCATTTCGGTACCAATGAATCGTGATGCTATTTTTTCCCCAGTGCAACATATCATTTCATTGAGCACACTGGATTATTCTGCTTTTCTAAAGTGATGTATGTGTCCTATAGCAGGACCGGCCTTATTAAATGCGGCGCCCAAATGGAAACATTTGGGATAACCTCGATATATTTAAGTTTTAATAAATAATATATAATAAGTAAATAAACAATATGGAATTTTAAGAAATAAATAATATTTATTTTTTTAAATTTTAATAAATTTAAAATAATAACTTCATTTGCTTAAAACTTAAATTTTATAAAAATTCCAGAAATGATAAATTTTTTACTGATTTTATGATTGTATGCATTATAGATAAATTAAGTTCTAGAAGGAATTAAGAGCCATATAAAGTTATTTATTCATGATCCATGAGGAATACAAAGTAAGGACGTATTTGACTGACGAAAACACAGAAACCTATAAAGAAAATTACAATTTTTGACTTCTGAAAAACAGTCAGCCGGCTCCAAGAAAAAATTGGTTTCTAAATGAATTTAAAAGCCTGAAAAATTTCCTGACGATAATGTTTTGAAATCAAAATGACACTCGAGTTTAATTTGAATAAGTTTGAGTACATTGCACTCTTGCGCGAGGCCCTATTTGGAGAAATTAGTCCAATCGGCTAAAGGCCGGCCCTGTCCTATAGTATAAATTGATACATTAACATAGTATGACTGGAATTATTGCTAATGAGGAATCCTCGTATATAGAATCCTCGTATTTTTTTAATATTTGCTATGACGTGACCCTTGACAACGTGCCTATGTCTCCATTGTGAGTTTGTGCTTGTACTTAGTTCTACACTTGTAGAAAAGAGGCTTTTTAAGATTTTATGCACCGCTTATCTTAGGATTAAACACATTTAATGCGAAAATTATATAAAAAAGCGAGGCATTTATCCCTCAGATAATATTTCACAGCAGCCATTTCCTACCATTTCGAATTTTA
Source organism: Araneus ventricosus (assembly GCA_013235015.1). Taxonomy (NCBI): domain Eukaryota; kingdom Metazoa; phylum Arthropoda; class Arachnida; order Araneae; family Araneidae; genus Araneus; species Araneus ventricosus. The sequence continues at coordinate 44,230 of BGPR01000471.1, forward strand.
TCGCCATAATAATTGGTTTTTATATTAACCCTTTGAAGGGCAAAAATATTTCAAATGAAATGCTTTGAAAACGGCCTCTCTGCATCTAAATGGTGAAAGCAAATGTTTCGGAGCCGGTTGTCGGGTAATAAACAGAGAGCCACTTTCTACGCCGGAGCCGGTTTTTATGAGTAATAATCGAAGAACGACTTTCTGCGACGGAGCCGGTTTTAGAATAGTCATCAGAGAACGACTTTCAACGTTCCAGCCGGTTGAAGGGTTAAATGATTTTACAACAAAGGAAATTAGTTAATCAGACTCGAAAAAGGAAAAAGTGTCAACTAATTGTGCATCATTAAATGATGCATTAAATATTATTTACTTCGAAGCAATACTTAGCACATTTCATTTCTCAATTCTATTAATTCTCCTGAAATAAAGTGAACTAAGTTCTACACAATTCCAAAACTTCTAGAAATTAAAAGTAAATATGGACAGTAAGCCCCATATCTGTTAGGAGTGTTCAAATTCAGACGTCTTATTTTCAATTCTTCTCAAGATTAAACGAGGAAATATATGAAAAATAATTCAAAACTAAAGAAATACTTAGAAAGAATTCTTAAAGAAAACCATTAAAATTAGCTTATTGCCATCCTCGCAAAAGTTTCGAAAAATAAAACAGAAAGTTCACTAGACTTGTGGTCTTTCTCTTGGAGTTCTTTCCAAGAGTTCTCTAATTGGTAGCATGTCTGAGAATTTTTTTTAAAATTCTTGTGTGCCAGAACATGTTTGAAAATTACACTTGGAAAAAGACTAAGATCCTTTGCGCAGATTATTAATTTTTTCTATAAAAGTTTTCCTTGCAATTAGCATATTATCTGAATATTTGGTTAACCTTTTAACATAAATTCATTTTGTAAAGAAATTTTTAAAATGCATGAAATAAACTTTTTCTGGAAATATCACTGAAAATTTAAGCAGCCATTCTGAATAATGCAAGTTTAGAATGATTGTTGCATAAAAATATGGTGTTTATTATCTAGGCTGTGAATGAAAATTATTGGAATGTTTATTATAAGATATTTATAAGTAAATTTTTACACTACATTCATGAACAAAATTTCATTATTTGCTTTTTATTTTTCGTTACATACGCATTTTTAATGTAAAACGGAAAATGAAATACATGAAAATACTACTCTTCTTCATTTCAAAAACTAAATTAATATTCAAAATTTAATTAAATTTATGAATTAAATATCTCTAATATTATAAAAATATTTAAGCACAATAACATATTAGTAGAAAATTAAGTCATAATTTACTAGTGTATATACACTACACTAGAGTGTTTTCAGACGTAAACTGATTTTGAGAAAGTATATAAAGATTAGAATCTCTTTTTAGTATGCTATAATTTAGTCTCTGACATTTATATATACTAAAACTTCGCATGCAGTCGAAATGGAAGAAAATAAGAACTCATATTTATAAATTTCGAAAAAATTATAAACGTAAGAAAATCCACAAAGCTTCCTTTATTGTTGTTGTAGAAATATTGTAAAGAAATCAGTTCATGGTCACCTGTTGCCTATCAAATATACAGCGTCAACTTAACTTTAATAGCGGACATTGTAGGAGGAAAGCTAACGTGTTATGACAGCAGAGAGTAATACGACATGCAATTTGATTTCTGATGGCATGTTTATTATTTTTAACAATTAACTGTGATATTTCATAAATTTCTGTGTGCTTTTTTGCTTCATTTTGATCACGAAGACTTATTTTTCAATTTAAAAATAAAGGTACTTCGTTGAAATTTCAAAATTCACAATCACGGGATTAAAACAGTGGATCGTATAATATTCTACTGTGATCAACTAAATTAATCTAACTTCTTCTCTTATTTTAAGAATTATATGAAAAGTATTCTTTTTCGCAGCTTAACTACTGAATGTGAGCATTGCACGTTTCCGTACAGTCGTTTAACATACGTGTCAATGAATGTCTGTACGTTTTCTAACTGTTCATTCAAGTGGGTTTTTTCCATCTTCCAGCTGTACATGAATTCTAAAATTATTTTAACACGTCACATTTGACCTCAGTCGTGTAACCAAGACTATCTTCATTCTCAACTATTTTAACTATTTTACATAACGTGCACGTTATATGAAATATATGAATTCGAGTTTAAGAGGGAGAATCGTTTTATCGAAAGAGAATAAAGGCGAACAATAAATAAAGGCGATGTCAATAAATGAAGGCGAACAAATTGGTGCTAGTAAAATAAATTCAATAAAATTACTCCAAAATGAAATTTGAAGATCTAAAATAAAATCGCTGAAAAGTTAGTAAGCAAATTAAAGAAATTTAGTTGAAAATGAGAACTAAATATAAATTTCATATTTATTAATATTTTTTATATTGTCATACATATTATTTTTCAATTTTTTTAATTATTACTATTATTTATTTATTTTCAAAAATGAATTAATTAGTGTGTGTGTGTTATGTTATTTGAGTTATAATTGTTTGTAAAATATTTAACTATATCCCTTTAAGACAGGACATATTTTCATCCTCAAATTTAATTTTTTTTCAGTTTATAGGTAGCCTTGGATCCTACTGGTACTGTAAAAAAAAATTTTAAAAATTTAGCATGTCCCTCAAACTCAGGAGCGCACCCGTACAATCGTGCAGCTTAGGCCTTTTCTGTGTCAACATGAACCCGTACAATCGTGCGGGTTAGGACTTTCCTTTGTCAATGTGAACCAGTACGATCATGAGAATTAGGCATTATCTATGTAAGCTTCACCTAATTTATTTTTTCATGGTTTAGTTTTCATTCAATATTAATTACTCAAGGAAACAAATATTTAAGCATCGTAATAAGCAGTTTATAATTTATAAGGAAAAATATATTTGTAAATAAGGAAATTACAATTTTAATGACTAATTTTTTAAAATGAAAATATTTGAAACAATTCTTAGTTTTTGATAAACATAAATATACCTCACATTTCTCATACCGATTTTTAGAAGTGCTTTCTTCTGAAATAAGGGATACTCCTGTATTTTTAGAAGGCAAATGAAACTTCACGGATTATGCAATATCTGGTTGTTCGCTTTCCATTCTTTCTTGCACAATAGAAATTGCCGCGCCTTCACGAGATGTCGGATGGCCCCCTTCAATTCCTGCTTCTTTAGAAAATCCCCCTGTATTTCCTCCGGCAATGTCTATTGTGGGTAAATGCCGTTCCTATACTGATTATATTCAAGGAAGGACCACCCATCATTTCCCACTATCATTAGGACTGGCGGTATTTTCAGGTGTACATACGTGATTGCTGATTCTAGCGTTAGTTGTGAAGGCTTTTGTACCTAGTTTATTTGTCCGAACTGAATAATTACAAACACATGTACTCTCACCAAATTCGTCTTGCTTCCCCAATAGTAAACTAAGGAGGATGATAGGATTTCAATGATACAGGGAAATCCAAGTGTGGAACTTTCTGTGAGTAGTCTCCTTTGCTACGAAGCTTTCAAAGACATGCTTCTAAATACTTTCAAAGAGCTTGTCACATTTGAGTGCTGATACGGTAAAAACGACAATGCGATTTGCGGAAGTTTCTCGAGGAATACTGAAAACCGTAGGAGGTGGTGGGACATATTTCGTGAAACTCTCTTGAAAAAAAGCTAAAAGCAGAAAAAAATGTTTAAATGTAAAATATCTCATTTTTCAGTGATAGGAAATGAACCGTGTATTTTTTAAGTTAAGTTTTTTTTTTTAATATAGTAACCCTTTTCAAGTCTTAAGGTCGTTACTTAGTGATACAATCGAAAGAAAACACCGATGTATGCATAAGATCACGCGAGAAGACATAATAAGAAGGAAGATTTTCGGAAAGTGGGCTCAAATAAAGCCGAACCCGCACGATCGTGCGGGTAAACAAATATTACGCCTATAGAGTAATTATATTAACTCTTAACTAACATATTTTCCTATTTTTCATTTATTTCAATATTAAATTAACAATTGGTATCTAAGCAATTAAATATGTATTAATAATTAGCTAATTTCGACAGATAAATAATTCTAATGTTTAGCGCGAATTTTTTGCAAACAGATTTAGAGTGATTATAATTGAAATATGGACTGTCTCTGTCATTTTTTGACAAAACTAGATACTGTTGATGTTCTGGAAACTAGAACAGTCGTTACTTTCCGGCATTTATTAAATACAACTCTACAGGAAGCAGAAATGCTAGCTAATGTCTAACCCGCACGATCCTGCGGGTTCGGTCTTAAAGGGATATATTTATATATATATATAAATCAAAACATAATAGAAAAACAATAAAATATAATAAAATAACAAACTTTCATATCAAATTCTAAAAGATATAAAAAGCGAATTGAAAGTATATCCGAGTAAATATAAAATGCGAATAGTAACAGATGGAAAAATATATATAAATATATCACATACGCAATGAATGCGCTAAAAGCTGCAATTTCAAAAGGGTTGTGATAGATAGATTCTCTCTTTCATTTTACGATTTATACCCTCTCTCTCTCTCTCTTTATATATATATATATATATATATATATATATATATATATATAAAAAACTCTAAAAATAAGATTTTGAAGCAATTTCCAAAATAAATAAAAAAAAAAAAACTGGTAGAAATATTTTTACATTCCTATCTTTCTACCTCCTACCTATTCCACCGACTCCTTGCTTAGATAAGCTCCTTGTACATCCGATGGGAATTTTGAATTGAGGTCAAACTATAAAAGTCTGTCTAGTAGGTATTTTAAGCTGTCAAGAGATTTTTACTGCATTTGATCGCCCTGATCTTTGGTTTCTCATATTTTAAGGCATTGGGTGTTAAAAGGATAGATAGGTGGGTTCCTGAAATTTTTTTAATACATTTGTTGTTAATTTTAGAGCCATTGACATGCGCTACAACAATGAAAAATATTATTGTAAATTCTGCCGATAAATATTTTTAAAAATTTATTAAATTTAGGGAAAATTTTCTACGGCAACTTAATATATATCATTGAAACGCTTATTTTTAAAATTTTGAGATGGTGTAAAAATAATGTTTGTGCTGTCATATTTTCAGAAGTTATTAAGGAAAAACGCCAAAATTTAGCTTAATTTTTAATTAAGCCACACACACACATACACATTCTCCTTTATTATTAGTAGAGATTTATTGATTACTCGTAAAAAGATCAATTTCATTCTGATTGGATAGCAAAACCAGCCTTTTAGATTAAAGCAACTGATATGGAGTTATGAAACATAGCATTACGATTTGTATAGCCCACTAGTTTTAGTAAAACAGTCACTAAATTTCAATGAATCAATTATTGCTCTTAAAATTCATCATTCATTTCATGTCTGACAAATTGTTATTTTGAAAATCCTAGTAAATAATTATGAAACTAAATCACTTATGTTGCCTAGTATTTTATCTTCTTGAAGTTAATCATCTTTTACATTTATATCAAATGCATACTTTAGCGAAATTATTTATAACAGGTGATGTGATAGTGTGAATATACAAGTCTCAAACAAAAAAACCAAAGTAGTCTCTACAGAATTATGAGAAAAGCAACATGAATTCAAAAATGCGTATTTTGCCTTTAACTACAATATTCATAAATTTATATTTCGCTTTATACCACATTAGTGGTATTTATTTTTCAAAATTGAATCTCAAGATACTGTGTGTTATTTTTGAGAGCTGATACCTCACTGTTGAATTTATTGTTTCCTTAAGCGAAATTAAGTACTATTGTAATCCAGATAAGGGACCACAGGAGCGTAATTGGAAGTTTCATGAATAGAATCTGTGCTTAGAGTTTTTATTATACCATTTGTTATTAACAACCGGTTCGTTTACCAGAAATTTCTGTTTTCTGACGTCTACATCAGGCTTATCGATTAAAATAACATTGTGAGAACACTTTCATAAATCACCTCTGTCAAGTGCAGGTAAATATATTTCCTTGTGGATGTATTTTTTCTTGTTTCTGCAGTATTTCAAATGATTGTCCTACATATAATGGGAAATCATCACATTCTTTTCCCGTTAAACCAGAATTAAAATTTGCTTTTGAATGAAATACGATAATTTTCACATAAACAATAACATTTTCGTTTTTGGAATATTAAGAGACAAAATAATTCATTATTAACCGGAAATAAAGATGATTGACTCTTTCTTTGGAAATAAAAATCGGACCTCTCTATACAAGCCTACGGGATGACGTGTTAGCACTAGGTGATTCAAAGAGGCAGAAAAGCCCCAACAATACATCATACTTCTGAAATTCGCCCTTTGTTGAAAAATTGGTCGATAACAATTTTATTGTTTTCTAAAAATCGCTTAGTGATTACTTTCAATGCATTAAAAATAATTTTACCTTTCCCTCAAAACATGTATAAGTCATATTTTTGGATGACGTTTTCTTAGCAGTTATATATGTCACAAAAAAAACCTTCAGCTTTCGTCTTCTAATCTACATGAAAGAAACAACACCTACAAATAAATAAATACTTATCACTGTAAGAATTGAAATGATGGAAATTCAAGGAAGGTTAGTTTTCCTTTGACAAATTTTCTACTGAGTATAAAATTTAAATGATTATTTGTTTATCATTTGCAACAAATTTCGAAATGTTTGCCACAAAACTGTGATTGCAATTAAGGCTAAATCGGTTAATTTTTATAATGTATTGTAATAACTCTTAAAACAATTTTGTTATGCCGGTTTCCCCAACGTTTTTATCATTATGACGCTAATCTATTCTTTCTTGGAATATTTCCCATTCATAAAATTATTCAAAATTTTTCTGTAAAAGTAATTTTCAGGAGAAGTCTTGATATATTTCAAATGTCACAAATATATTTTTATTGAACGTAATCATCTTGGAAAGTAAAAGTAAATACTAAAAATGCACAAGCATAAACTCAGCACCTTTTATTTTCCTGCAGCAGACGCAGCTTCAAAAATATTCAGTTCTAAATTTTTGAGAACAAGATAAACAGTATTAGGACTCCAAAACATAATATTTATTTTTAGTAGCTCTGAGTTTGCAAGGTTGATGATTGTTTTTTTATATGATATCGATTCATTCTATTGACTGATGGTACAAAATATTCCTAGCTATTTTTCAAGAAAACAAATCGAGTTCAAGAGGATTAATTTAGTTGACGTATAAAAAAATGTGTTTTTTATGTAAATCATTACAAATAACTGAATAACATGTTTTTAAGAAAGATTTGAATGTATTACACATATAGTTGCTACTGACTGTCACACTTTGGAATTTTAATTCCGAAAGTAAGTCGAATTTTCAACAATATTTATTTTATGTGTCACTTACTTCATGAACGAAATATATATTTTGAAGCAATTAATATTATTTATTTATAATTAGATGCGACATTTTATGATATGCTCAATTAATGACATTTTTTGCTTCGATTTAAATGATTCATTTAACGTTTAATATTATGAATAATTTTAAAACGTGCCATTTCAATAATGTAGATTTTCAGTGATTTGTCCAATTCCAAACTGATCCTCTTTCCTTCAAGAATTATGCAGAAATTATTTCAAGAAGAAATAATAAGATGGAGGCAAAAGTAATCGTTGTGTATTGCAGTGTCTTTTGAATCTTCAATTTAAATTATTTTTCTTGGGTAACAGGTGCTGAAAAGCAATTAAACTAATTACAGTGAAAAAAACAGTATTCAGTTTCATATATTAGTAGAAAGTTCTAACAATCAAATGCAGACTAATTAGAAGTTTTCATTTGGAATGATTCATCTTCTTAAAGAAAACTATATAAACTCTTCTTGCGATTCCTGTTTTATTAATTTCTCTTATTTTCAAAGTTCTGGTAATATCATTAAATAATTCGTTTTTTTACTATTTTTACAGAATTATGCTCTGTTTTTTTTCCAGGAATATAAAAATTTCTGTCAAATTAGAACAAAACTATCCTCCTTGTTTGTACTCATTATCTAATCAAAGTAAAAACAAATCTAAGGTTAGAAAATATAATAAGCAAATTAAAGTTTCTGAAAAATATATGAGCAGAATATATCTGGAAAAAGAAATAAATCACCAGAAACCAAAATGTTAATATCTCAGTTCCATGTAATCCTAATTGGGATTCTGAACGAACAACAAAATTCTTGATTCCGTGTAAGACTAAAAGCAAATATTGTCAACACAATTCTTCTCTTCCGGGAACACAAAGCTGACTGAAATTTAATTTAAACCCCCGCGTTCACTACGACATTCATTTTCGTCAAACCGGGCGTTGACAAAGATTATTGCCCATATAACTCGCTTTGTCAGAACATACCACGACGTTGGTGATCAAAATTGCGCCGAGCATAACGAGCAAAAGGAAGGGAATGAGGTTGAAATGATAAAAGGATCTCACACACCTCGGCCATTCTATCTGTTTAGATTCGGCGTTTGGCTCCATTAACTTAATGGAAAATAGGTGCTAGTCTGAATTTAAGACAAGAGTTGAGAAATGGGATTATCGAGGTTTTATGTGAGGTCGTTTATTGAGTTATTGATAATAAGGCGCGGTCTGTCTTTCTGAGCTATCTTCCTCCTTATCGTAAGTTAGAAAAACATATATTTGGGAAGACTTATGTGATTTTAGTGTTACTTCTTGCGCATTTTCTATTGGTTAAAAGCGAAACCGTCATTATTTGTATCATTTTTGTGCTACTTTAACAGTTTAATGCTCTACTGAATTTCGTTTGTATTCTAATAGAGTTTTGTTTGTCGGAAAGGTAACTTAAGAAATATTTGTGTCATCTTTAGTTATGACTTTTAACTGCATATTTAAAGAGAATGTGAAATAACACTAAAAATAAATTTAGAAAAACTTCCAAAGCATGCGATTTATTTCGGGCGTTTTCTTAAAATTTATTATTTATTATACTATACCTAAGCATAAAATTTTGGAATGGAGCTTCATGCACACAACCTTGATAATTATATCTTGTGTTCTGAATGCTATTTTTTAAATTGACTCGGTATTAAATGAAGAAAGGAAAATACCTTCAAATATTTTTCGTTATAAATTGGTCACTAAAATATTACATTGAATTGTTTGACATTTAAAGTATGCATGCATTATTTTTAATTATATTTTTTAACATTATCCACAAATATAAAGATTTAAACTGCCATGCAATTCAAATCTAATATTTACTTTTTTGATAAGTTCTTTTAATTTCTTTTAAAATAAAAGCTGTGCAGTTTGTTTCATAGTAATTAGAACTAGCCTAATAGGCCGAAAATGTATATGTTGCAACTAATTTTTGCTTTTCTCTAACAGATGATGATTGATTAACATCTCGATTTCTCATTTCTTTTTGCTATCATATTATCTGTTTTTTGCTGATTTTTTTTGTGTAAATATTCATTTTCTTCTTTCTGAACTCGACTCTGTATTCAAATTTCACCTGTGTGCTATTTCTAAGATTCTGTTCCATTTCCATTTTTTTTTCTCCGAAATCCTTGAAATAAGCATCGTATTAATCATATCTTGAAATGAATTTTGCATAATTTTTAAAGTAAGCATGTAAAAGGTTTGGCTTCTTATAATTATTTTCTGTTTGTTTAGATTGTGCACAAAATTGTATTATCGAAATATGCAGGTTTGATTATGCAAATTTGAAAATTCATCGTTTGGTTTTTGCTTTATGAATGGCTAAATTGTACCAAAAATTTTGAGTGCAGTAGTTTATCGGTGTTTCCAGTATCAAAGTATAAATAGCATAAATGTTTCACATAATTTAAATTGGCTGAACAGTATTCAGTATGATATTGTTCATGTTAAAAAAAAATAGGATATTTCTTTTTATTAATTGAACACTTCGAAAGGAAAAATCAAAACAAAAAATTTGAATTGTAGTTCAGATATACTTCAATATTTTGATGTCAATTAATCAAGTCACTTAATGTCTTTATTTCAATCATACACCAGAATCATTCCGAAAAATATTTTAACGAAACCAAAACTTTCAATTTCAATAATACTCTATCTCACATTTTCATCATATTAGATTGAAGGAAATAAATATTGTTAATTTAATTATGAATAAAATTTAAATATTTCTTTACAAGAAGGTATTGGATACATACATAGTTATCCCCTACCTGACCGAAGCCTTGCGGTGCAGACGACAGGTCGCGAGAAGCAACCCCACACAAACAATTCAACTTTTAACGATTTAGCTTTTTAGCTACAAAGGGACGAGTAAAAACAAAAACAGTAAATTAAAAATCCAAAGTGAAAAAGCAAGGTTAAACAATTATTGGACAATAACAGGAAAGTCCCGCCTGAAAAATTCAATTTGTTAAAAGTCCTTCAGTTCCCATCTCAAAGTTAGAGTTCTTTGATGCACTCAAAGTTCAGTTTGAGTGTACCTCAAAGAAGGTAATGCATGGAAAACTACACTTAAATTAGCAAAAAATACTAACGGAACACTCACTGAATAAATGGAAGAAAGTGAAACACTAAATTATTGTACACAATTTTTTTTCTTAAATTTCAAAGTAGTGTAAAGACTTATTTCAAGTTTTATTTTAAACAAAAAGTTTATTGAAGTCAAATTGAAATTTCACTTTTTATAGAATGCTGCCGGAGCAACTTCCGACAAAAGAATAAAAAAAATTGTAAAAGCGCAAAAAAATATCTGCTGTAAACAGCCACTCAGAAAAATGATAGAGCAAAATACATGAATGCCTCTTTTCGTTTAGAAGTTCCGTGTATTCTAAGCAGCCCTTTACCATCTTTTTCCTGCGAAAATACTAAAGGCTTTTTTATCAAGCAGGTCATAAAAGAAGTTACGTCATTAGAATACTACTGCTTTCTTTTGGATCGAGAGAGAGTTTTTATAGTGCTTCGAAACTTCGTTATTAGTCTTCTGAGAACTTGTTAAGGAAGAGAAGACATCGTAACACATAACTTCGTTTCGTTTATTAGTTCGTTCCGACGTTTAATTTTCGTCATGTAATTTATGTATTTCATTATTTAGAATATCAGCTTCGAATTAAGCGATGCATCAGTTAACTAAAATATTCTAACTAATACTAATACTAACTAAATAATAAAAAATATTCAATGCAGATGAACTGCTACGACCAATAATTAGTATGAATAGAAATTATTGCGTTTCACAGCCATAAATTAATGTCTCTGAGAAAACCCTAAAGATTTTGTATTAAATTTCAAACGGATTTAATTACTTCACAAAAATTATTTATCAGTCAGAGAATTTTTTCCGTGTCATTTATGTGTGAAGAGATGATAACTAATTGGAATTGTCTGCAACTCTCAAAACAATTATTCAATTTTGTTGTTACGGCAATTCATTTGGATATTTCTGTACGAAAAATAATTCTAAAACCTGAATTTTATATGCAGATAAGAGGAACCGCAGTTATTATTTGAAAAGTTATTTCCGACAGCATTGATAATTTACTACATTTTGAGTAGCGCAAAAATTGCTAATAACATATTTATTAGTCGACCATTTTTCTTTTCTTCTAATCGTAAAAATATTTCACTTTACAGGAATAGCGGTTTGATTGTTCGTCTTTTGCATGCAAGCACTTTGTTAATAAATTTTGATAAATGGCTGTTAAAAAAAATGTGAAAACTTTACTTAATGAAAACTATTAAATGAATACAAGGTGATAACTCATAGAAATAGTCTATGCATATGCGATATTCAGGCAATGATATCTTACTATATCTAATAGCATAGTTTTGAATATTATTTCCTTCTATACGAACATACAATTTCTTGAACCTAACTACATTTCAGTGTCCAACTTTTATATTTTCAATATATGCAATCCCTCTTTCTTTGCATTGATGTATATTTTTATTGATTCATGTGGCCCACTTTATTTTTTTGTCATATTTCGCATCTTGATATTTTTTGTATATTACGATGGGATTTCCGGATATCGCCAATTTCAAAGAAATGTTCAACGTACTCACTTCCAACGTTCACTTCCATTCGACGTTTCGATATAAAATGAAAGTATCTTAATTTTTATACAACTTTAAGCAACTCAGACGAAGAGAAAAAAATTATGTAACATACTTCTTATAATTAATCCATATACTTTAGTTTTTAAACTGAGCGAGTATTTGTTAGACAATTTTTTAAGATTATTTCTCTAAACAAATAACTAAACCATCTGATCTGAGATAGAAAATTATAATGATTTTGCTTTGATTTTTCTTGATAACAAAAATGTTTTCCGATTAGGAAAATTTAGTTAAAATATGAGAAAACATAATGCAGAAAGAAAACATGTAGATAAATATTCAGTCTTTAAGGGTGTTTATTTTGAATTTTTAACTTTATAAAAAGAATAGAGTGGCCTTCGTACATAAAAGCTTTATTGGGAAAAATAATCATTACTTTCACCAAAGGTGCAACAGCTTTTCATTAAAGATAAGTTGTATTTTTGGAAAATAAAGAAAATATGTTCTCGAGCCCTTTATTTTTAAAACAGAAGAAATTAAACAATTTCGCAAAACTTTCTGTACACCAGAAACGATAAATGTCTAATTCTACGAATAGAAACTTAGGAAGTTTATCAAGATTTAAGGTTCTTTATTGTCTAAGATATGTTCTCTTGAAATACATATTTAAAATTTTGTAGGTTCTTTATTCATGCAATTAAAAATTTAATAAATTAATCAAGAATCTCTTCATTATGCTGCAATAATTGAGAGAACTCAGTAATGGATGTAGTAACCCGTCTATATCATTTAAACCTATATTTTCTGGTTCAAAGCAATATCCAACTCTTTAAACATTCTATATTTTGCAATTTCTATGACATTTCTGGAACTAAGCCACTTTGTTTCTTACTCATGCACAAATTAAACATACCACATCTAACACTGAATATTAAACTGCAGTTCTAGTTATGATTTAACTCTAATATTGGCTACATATATGAGTTTGTGGGTGGTCATTTAGACAATTACCCCAACTCGCCAATAGGCAATTCCAGTGGTAATGATGGTAACCGTTAAGTTTACACCCATTTATCACTAATTCATAGCTGTTCTACAACATACTTAAGCCTCAGATTAAACTTATGACTGCAATCAAATCAATCCGACTCACAGGTGGACAAGGCTTTAAGCTCCTTCAAATAAATTAAAAGGACATTATCTGAACCCAATATCAGTTTACATGATCTAATTCTTACATGCCAAAAAATAAAAGTTCCCTTTTTCCTTCAGTTAATATTTTGGTTTGAAAATACAAAGCAGAATTCTGTATTAAAATATTTTGTTCCTATTTCTATGGCATTCCAATTCACTCTTGAGTAAACTTGAATCTTTTGTTGCTTGTGCAGAATGAGAGAACGCAAAGGAATATTAACCGGAATTTAAGATAATTAAACAGAGAAACAACGCACACTCTAAAAGAATGAAAATATTTACTTTCCATCCACTATTATTTTGTTATTTTTATAGAATAAACTAATTAATTAAGCTTATATAGTATCCTTTAAAATTAAATAAATGGAATGATATTTCAAGGATGATTTCGATCTTTTACTTTCAATTCCTTGAAAAATTTAAATTTATATAAAAATGTGCAATTCTATTTACAATTTGAGGATCACTCCCATATTAAACGAGATTTTCCATGTTAGAATTGATTGCAATATCTTACAGAGACGGGACTAACATTCCAAGTCATCTATCGGAGAATGTAGAGGACATCAAAAGCAAAACTTGAATACATTATATATTTTCTTCTAATAAGACTAAAAAAAACTGGGAGGTTATTTAATATAAACAGGATTTAATTTTGCATTCATAAGATTACTTATCCATCATTCAAATTAATTAATTAATTTAATTTGCTTTAAATTGAAACAGCCATTAAAGATTCAAGATAGGAAGTGTTTATTTTTTATATTGTTTGAATTAATAAAGCACAAAAAAATGAATGGAAGTGAAAAATAACCCTAAAGAATATGCCGTTTCAAAAATGAGATTTTATGGAAAGGTGAACTCAAATTCTAAAAATATCTTTCATAACTCCTAAGGTGAAATACAAAATTTAAGCTTTCATGGAAATATGTCCCGTATATCTACGAACTTTTGATAAATTACCTTAAAGTCTGGCTTTATAATTTGGAAGCAACTAAAGCTATGAGATTTAATTGATGAGTATGGCCAATTTTAATTATCTTGCCAGAAAGTACTTCTCGAACATTGCAATGCATAACACCTCATTATTTTCCTAGAAACCGTCTTATTGGCAACAATAAATCCCGAAGTGGCTAATTGATGAATTTTCTCTACTTCACACAATTTTCTTTGTAATATTTTCTGGTCGAGTCTCGCCTTCTCTTCTTTGAGATCTCATTACTAGGAAGAAGCTTTATCTTCTCACAGAGAAAAGGAAATAACTTCTTCAACCCCGCTGGGCTCCTCGTGAGACCTCTGGTGTTAGATGATTAATTCCGAGACCAGAACAAGCGACATTGAAGTATTTCATAATCCCAAAAGATAAAGGACGGCGAGCCATCCTTCCAGTTGATGAATTGTGGTAGAACCTTAAACATTTAATTATGTCCTTGGAGAGGAGCCTTGTTTTTAGATAAGGCTGTATATATCTTGTATTGCTTTGACACTAATTTCGGCTTGCTACCGAGATAAGTATTATCTGTCACTAAAGCTCACAGCATTAAATTCTGGCGTTTATACTTGCAACCGCATCTCTCCTAATCATATGTTTAACTTGTCGAAAATACGGATTGTTATGCTACTTCACTCTTATTAAAGGAAAGTTGTCTTTGAAAGAAAAATGATAGCCTCATGAAAATTGCAAACGATAATGTACCTATTGTAATGTATTTGCGAAAGTCACAATATATATTTTAAAGATAATTAAGCATTTGGTCTAAAATAAATTCCACTTCCTTTTGTTGTGATGCGTATGTTGTACTAAAATATTTTATTCTCCGAGAACGCTCTGAAACAATTTTTGTACCAATAACTGAGTAAGATTTCCTTTCTTCTTCCGAGCTATTCAGTGGCCAACTGTAATAGCCAAGTAGATCACTTCAATAACTTATTCAGTCCTCACATGTTTCATAACTATATTTCAGTGGCCAACTGTAATAGCCAAGTAGATCACTTCAATAACTTATTCAGTCCTCACATGTTTCATAGCTAGATTTACTGATAATGTGTAACAAAAAGAAAGAAAGAATTGATTATATCTTTCAGTGAATTTAAATAAAAATAAAAAGTTATTAAAAACACGCCTTTATTAGCGTATTATGAAGTAAGAGACATTTTTTTAATCAAAAATATGGAAGTTAAAACCAAACTATAAAGGCGTGAGACACTAAAAGAAAATAAATATTTTAATAATATTTGTATGTCTTTTCTTATTTATTGATATGTTTTTAGGAGTTTTCTCTTTACTATATTCAGTGTGGCCTAATATACTTATAGTATTGTTTTTACAACTCCTGCTTTGATAATTTAGATTTGACCTCCTTATTTTTCAAAAACAAGTCCTTCATTATAGTGCGATAATAAAAGCGTTTTGAGAATTTTTTAAAAATTTCGTTAAAAAATTCGTCATTATATAAATTATAGAATCTTGTAGTGAAGTATTTTCTAAATTTCTCAGTCAGATGGCGTGTCATATGCAATGAATTTAACTAAAATTCGATTAATCGCCAATTAAATTCCTAAAATTTTGAAATTGTGTGTGTGGTGTCAACATTCCTTTTGAGGCGGTTAAATTTTTATAGAGTTTACCCACTCTATTTCTATGCACACTCAATTCTTTAGTCCAAAAACGAAACGTTCAAGAGGTTCTTTTTGGTTTCTTTTTAAAACTTTTAAAAGCGCAGGCAGAAACTATTTCAAAAAATTTATTAAAGAATTTATTGAGTTCAATTGTTATTAATTAAGTTGGTTAAAATGTTTTCTGAAGTTAAAAATAAATGTTTTGGAGCCAAATCTAGTTTTTAAATAAAAAATATTTTCTTGTAAATCCTCTAACTCTAGCTTTATATAAATATATTTATGGTCACAAAGGGATATAGTGTCCAGTACACCCCAATTTTTTACATAATATTTAATCGAAGAATTTATTGATGTTAAGTCTGGGAATCCCACATGTCTGGAAGAAATAAAAGTTGGTCCCTAAGATATAAAATTACAAATATTAAGATTATTGGTGGCCACAAACTCGGCAAACATTCGACCTCTTCGTGAGTCAAAGTTGTAGCCCCATTCCCTAGATTGACAATTAAAGTCACCCACCAAGATATTAAAGGAATTTTTAAAGTCAAAGTCCTTCAATTCCTCCTTAACTGTTTCAATATCCTCTCTAGGTGGGAAATAGGTATTTGTAAGATTTAAAATTAACCCATTAAAATGAATTTCAGCAGTAGAAGTATACGTAATTTTTGATTTAAAATAGGAGTGTATTTAAAATTATACTAATTGTTATTTAGTATATAATTATTAGTATATAATTGCCCTTTTATTTCCAGACATGAAAGTTTTACAAGAGAAATTGGCCCCAAGGGGATAACGTAGGGCTCTTGGACAGCCAAAAAATTTAAATTCATGTCCCTAGCGACTTGAAAAGCCTGAGTTTGTGCCGCCAATGAATGGTTCACATTAATTTGAACACCATTAGACATAGTCGGTCCTCTCCATTAGAAGTTTTTTTTGTTTTTCATAACGTTTACATTTTTTATCCAAGGGGCTGTGGTTGGTTCCATAATTAACACCATATCTTTTTATAGCCAAGGAACAGTGGTAACATCTATAAATCCTACAATTGTTGTGGTTATCCTCATCGGTCTTACTCTCACCACATCTATCACATCTAGCGGGACTATCAAGTGCTTCACAGTATTTGGCCGTATGGCCGTAATTTAGACAGTGTCTACATTGTTTAACATTCAGAAATTCCGCGAAATTAAATCTACGAAATTGAAAGTAAATTCCCTCCTTAGTCATTAGAGTAGAGAAGATGGAGGGCTGACCGAAAGTACCCAGTGATTAAAATTTGGATTTCTTGCTGGGATTTTGAAGTTAACGTTCACTAGAGGTTCGTTATTTTTGTCGGCCAGAAAGATGTTCTTTATCAAAATGCCATCTAGTATATCCTTTTCGTTTTCAATGTCTTTATCAATATTGTAAACTATTACTTGAGGAATTCGTCTGCGTGGGATGTACAATTCAAAATTTTCAGAGATCTCATTATCGCTTTCCAAGCTCAGCTTGATTGCTTGAACCTCGTTTTCATCCGCAACGGCAATCTTAACTCCACCCTTATTTATTTTATTAATAGCCCGAATTCTAGCTGCACTGTTTTTCCTTTCCAAGGTTTTTGTGATTAAGTCTTTGTTAACATTATAATCTTGCCTAGCATGCACCTTGGGTCTAATTAAGATAACGTATTCCGCATCAATTCCTGACCTTTTTGGTATAAGTAGAACGTTGTCCGGATTTTTCCCTGGGTTTCGAATTATACCATTGGTTCTCAGTTCCACTTGGATATATGAGTTTGAATTGATGGTTGTAGTGCTTCCACAAATCTCTTCTATTAATTGATTGTTGTCTTGCTTGTTTCTAGCACAGACTTTATCCAACAGATCTCTTTTAATTTCACCACTGATTCTACTCACCATTTCCTCATGAATCCTTTCCATCCTAAGTATCCCCTCTCTTCGCAAAGTCTCAACTGCGTCCTGTCTCTCTTCAAGTCGGGTCTTAAAACAGTTATTTTTCCTTTAAAGCAACAACAGCCTTGCCTTCATGTTAGCTAAGTCACTGTTGGTTGTTAATTCCTGTAGCCCATAGTTCTCGTTTCTTAAACAATTAATCTTCGAACATAGTTCTCTTATTAAATTGAGAAAAAATTTAAAGTGGCTTTCAATAATTTCGTTTCGAAGTAACGGTCCAAATTGTTTTTTTATGTTTAGTTAGACCATCTGAGTACTTCCCAAAAGTTTCTAAGTTTTTGATCATCATATCATCGACCCCATCCATGAATTCATTCTTATCGATTTTTGATATAATTTCCACCACTCCGTTGGGAATTGGATCTCCTGTTGTCCTAGTTGTTCGCTTAGGCGATTTAACAAATTCTCCTGCCGATGTAGATGGCTTTTCATTGGATTCACTCTTATTGGTTTTCTCATCTCCGTCTTCCCCCTTTTGTTTTTATCCCCCTTCCGCGGCGCTAAGGTACAAGGTTAAATTGTAGACAATCGCATAATTTAAAAAGAACAATGAGACTAATTATTGTTTGTATTTATAGATCATATTTTTGTTGCATGAGAAGAGAGATATAAAGCGAATGTGACTTATGACTTTCTGTTTCCTTTTCTTCAGAGCCATAGATTATCTAGAGTACTTATGAGTTAAAATAGTTCATACCGAAATTTGATGTTAAAACCTCTGTTCATAGATTGTAATGTTACAAAAGTAATAAATTTTGGCAATAAAAAGGGATTCTTCTCAATATAATAAATAGATCGAAAGAATAAGATTGAAACTTATTTCGAGATTCAAAATTCTATTTGCAGTGAAAGAAAATCTGTTTTAGCATTGGGTATTTTAAAATAATATTAGAATTTTAGCTTGCATTATAGTTATGCGTTTATTATTCATTGTACTAAAATGTTGCAAATAAAGATTAATATCTGAGAATGCATTATCATAAATAAACAAGTAATCGTCTATTCATAGAAAAATATAAAAACTGGAAGCAACATTTGAAACAAATTAAAACTTTTCCATTCAAATGCCAAATTCCCTCATTGTCATGGGTGCAAAATATCATCAAAAATATTGGTGAAAAATTAAATATAATTTGTAAAATTATTCATAAACCTTCAAATATATGTTGTGGCCGCGGTGGCCGTGTTAGGGTGTCGGCCTCGGAAACGGATGTATTCAAGCTCGAAATCCTATTCCACTGAAGATCCGTCATGTATCGGACCTGTTGCACGTTAGATCATACGTAGGGGATATAACGTCCCCCGATGGTGTGGTGCAAAAATACCCACACTGGCCCGGCCTACCCAAAAAGGGTGTAAGACCGGTAGAGCACCAGTGGGGAGACCTCCACCAGCATGTGGAGGACGGGATTTATTGGGTACAATAAAAAAAAATGATACAGGCATTGCCCGAACAGGGGCAGTAATTTTAAATACAAGAGAGCTGGGAGTGTAAACATGGTCCGACCCACCTCGGTGGGGAGAAAATAGCTTGAATTACTGCTCGGGCAAACAAGGAACAGTAAAAATATATAAAAATAGATAAGTATTGAAAAAGAAACAAACAAATAAACACAGAAAAAGCAGTAAAAATCAGATATATAAAAAGGTCAAATATTTTGAAACCCCATAATATAAAAACAAAACATACACAAACAATATTACACATCAAACGACACACAAAACACAGATAGAAACTGTACCAAACATAGAATTAAAAATACATAAATTATTAATAATAATAATAATAATTACTTCTGAGATAGAGAGGAATAAATTCCGTTAGTCAACGGTAATGCACGTCCCGCGTATAAGGGAATATCAAATTATCAGTTACAGAATGCTTTTTTGAGTAAAACTGCGCAAGTTAAAAATTACTTTATGTCCTATACAGGATAAAAACGGCCAATGGGAGAGGAAAAGGAATGAAATTTTGTAGTCTAAAAATAAAAACAAGGTCAAAAAGTAGAATGCATAGCTCCATCCCTCCCCAAAAAAAAATCTAAACAACGTTAGGGCATTGACAACGTGGCAACAGGTTTCCAGAACTGCGGAGAGACTCGGGAATTGGAACAGTCATCTATTGTCGGGGCCAATGGACCAATAGCTGCCATAGGGCGCAGAGAGAATCCCACACCAAGGAACCGACAGGGTACAATAAGTTAAAAAAAACACGCAAAAACAAGTGGAGAGCGCTATAAACCTATAGAACTGTCATTCAGTGAAAAATTAAATAAAAAAATAAAAAGTATTTCTTAAAAAGCTCAACTCATGTAAATAATAAAAAAAAGAAAGACTCAGCAGGCGGGAAGTCAGGAGCACAGAATGCTGAACTGTAGAAAGTGTGAAATAAAAACCAATCCTGAGAGGAGATGTCAAGTGAAAAGTCCTTGGCAAAATGGTAAAAGATAAAAAGAGTAAGAACAGTCTTTCAATATGATAAGATAGAAGTAACACGGACCCTCAAGACATCATTGGAGTCAGTTATGGTCTCTCTCCTGGGTCAGTGTATCGCAAATGTTCCTGCTGGTCCTGAAAGCGCCTTCCATTTTGGTGACAGCCTGTCTATTTGTTAAGAGATTGTTAATACCAGAAATTTGAATATCTGTGTCAAAATATTCGAGTACTAGCATTTTAGTCTAATAAAAGTCATCAAAATATGAGTATCACTTTCAGATTTTAATCTGTACGTATAATTTGTAACCTGCGTATAACGCTGTTGTATTGCTGCATTTTTTTCTTATATGTGTCATTTATCCAGCCCAGACTAAACTTATCCTCATATAAAAAAATACCTCCAAAACTGTATTCAATTGAATAACAAACTGCGTCACAACATGTGTATCTAGATATTTTTATTCTAGTAAACTTTCTAGAAAGAAAACTATTCCTATGAAAAGGAAGACGACTTTCCACCAGTGAATGAACTGGTGAAATGAAACAGCTTTTATTTTTTCTGTAGTAAGGCTATTTAATTAGCTATCTTTTGTGCTGAATGTATTTCAGTGGAGACACCGTCATCTGCGCTGAAAGTTGCTTGTTGGAAAGAACCTCCTTTTCCTTCTACGTGACCAATTAACAGAATTTGAGTGCCTTAAACGAATAGATTGCCCTGAAGTAAATGTCTTTCTGACTTCGTTTACGGTTTCCACATTAGCATGTATTGGATCTGGGATAAATCATTTATTGGATGACTATAAATTTGGTGATTAAAACACAGAGGATAACTTTTGTGTCTATTACTAACATGATTTTCTAGAAATTGGGGAGTAGAGATTGTAATTCAGAGATAAAGGATAAAGTTTAACTTATAATTATAGTTTATGGTAATAAATACGAGTAAAATGACATTTAAAAACTAACAAAACTAAATATGACAAAAAACCGTACGACACAAAAATAATATTACAAAAATCATAAAATGCAAAACTAAATATGAAAAAACATGAAATACAAAACTAAATAATACAAAAAACATAAAATACAAAACTAAATATTACAAAAACGTAAAATACTAAACTAAATATGACAGAAAATCATAGAATAATAAGATAACTGAAATGAACACTAAAAACACAATATTAATTCTATGTATTAATATTTGGAAATATATTCTGAATGAAGTTACATTTTATAAAAAAAAGCTGAAAATCAATTATTATAATCAAAAATCACAGAAAAATCAAAAATTAAAACAACATTTATTCTGACAGAAGAGGCAAATAGACATCAGAATCCCAATTTACAAAACTGGCCAAGGACGATCATCTACTTAGGATAGACGCAAATGATTTTTGAAAAATCTTTAAGATAGTCGTGTCTTCCTGGAATCAAATCATGGTTTCTTTTAGAACCTCTTTTCTCAAATCTCTCCCCATACTAATAAAAAGAGGACATAAAAATTCATTTAACGCTAACTCCTCGAAGAACCAAATCTGCATCCTTCACAAACGTTATTAACTTTTAAGACTTTCATTCCCAAGCTCAAAGCTAAGCCATGTCATCGGAATACCTTTACACAAAAACTGTGTGTATTTTGTAGTATATTGCTTTTGCTGTAAATTTTTAAGAAACTTTTTTATAAGGGAGAAATTCAATTCAAAATGCTTCATTTACGGTAGAATCGATTATTACAAAATCAATATTCTGTAAAATTTAAAAAAAATGTTATAACCTTGAAAAGTAAGAAAGATGTCTGCCAGCTAATATAAAGACATCAGATTGCTGTTCCGAGATTGATGTTTCATGGAGATATTATGTTTCCGAAAGAATTGAAAATAAGAAAATAACGATATTCCATAACCCTGGAACACAGACAACGAATCGATTTCATCAGTCCTTTGAAGTTTTCGGATTTCCTATGAAATGCTACTGTTTAAAAAATGTATTTTTCGTATATTTTAGGCATATCTCGCAGTTTGTTTCTGTTTGTGGCATCGAGACGAATATTTGCTCACTGGTTAGAGGAAATATATGTTTTTATCTTTTCAATAAGTCATGCTTTTCAAACATGCTATAAAAATAAGTCAACTTAACAAAAACAAACTTCAATAAATCCGATAAAAATATTCGCAAAGAGACCGCTTTTTGTGGAACTAAAAACATAAAAATGTGAATATTTTTGTCTGCGCATTCTTTTTTTATATTTTTCAAGAACCCTTTATCTGCAAGTAGGACAGAAAAGTAGCATTTACAGTTAATAAGAAATATTTAAGGGGTTTTCGGATATCGACATTTTCAGAAACTATCGCGCAATAAATAAAACTTCTTTCTAAACAGAAATAGAAAGAAATTCCTGTAAAATTCTAATGCAATTTATAGTCTAGCATATTTATTGACATTCATCGAATATGAGAACAACAGTGCAGTTTTCATAAATTTTTTCATGCTTGTAGTTAGTTTCATAATGCAGCTGATACTGCTTCGAATCAGTTTTCGATAATTAGAAAATTGATATGAACATGTCTGCTATTCTTAAGACATTTTTAATAGAAACAACTGCTTTGTAAAACAGTCTACGGTTTAAAAAGATGACGGCTATTAAAATTTTTTAACTCAAACATAAAGTCTAGGAATAATTAGATTGTATTGTAATGAAGTACACACACACACACACACACACATTCTATACTTATCTTTTTTCCCTTTTTAAAAATAAAAAATATAACAAAGCATAATTAAAGAATATTTTTTAAAGTATTAATCAAGCTTTTGCATGGGTCACTACTGTTTTATATTGCGCAAAATGATACGTTAAAAATATTCATAAATATAAGGAAGTGTATTTTTTGTGTGTTTTAAGAGATAAGAGAACCTGCAATGAAATATTTTTACTCAAATGAAATTAAATATTTATGCAGACATATGAAAACATTACAGTTCCATTTTATACATGGATTGAAGCGTCCGCGCTGTTTCCATGGGAATGAAATCGTTTAAAAAATGCGCTCGTGTAGTTGTATATCCATTTTTCATAAATAACTTTCTTGAGTTGAATGAATGACTTTGATCAATGGGTATCCAAAAATATACAGATATTTAAACGATTCCTAAAAATTGATATTTTCATGACATTAAATTGTGCCTCACCTTTTCTGGTTTCTTTACAGTTTCAGAGTTAATTTTAATAGAAAATGTTTTTGTATTGCTTGCAAAGTGGCGGAATAAAAATCAAATCATTTTTTTTTGTATTATATGAAAATTATTTTTTACACTGTTGCATATATTAGTCCATATTGGATTAACAGTTTAAAATGTGTGATGAGAGATTTGTATCTGAAAATAATTTAATTACTCTAAAAATATCAATACATATATAATAATTTGTTTAATATATAGGAATGAGGTTTATGAAATTTTAGCTGAGACAATCCGTATGAAATTACTATTTAAAACGCATATTCATTAAACAACCCATATTTCAAATTTTTTATAATTATAATTAGAACACATTGTTTTGTGCATCTACAGAAATAAATCCTTTCAGTAACCTTTTACTCACTTTTGAACCCCATGCCGGCCTACTCACATAAAGGGTATAGTGTTTTTAAGGTCAGCGGGAAAACACTGTTACACTACGTATAATATAATTTTTGTAATAATTTCCTAATAACCACTATAACACCTAATGCAATTTTTGTAAAAATTTCCTAATAACCACTATAACACCTAATGAAATTTTTGCAATGTAATTTAATGTAATTTTAAGAAAATCAGTGCATAAACATTTTAAGTGACACTTTTTTAAAATTGCATGCTATTATAAGGTTCATTAATTCTCCCAAATTTGAAAATAAGATGGATTACAGTGGGAGAAAATGTTATATGCACGATCTTGTTATATTTCATTAGGGAAAAACTGTGTCAAAGACATATACACTTTCTACCATGAGAAAAATAAAATTTAAGTAACATAATATCCTTTTCCACTGACACATGCTATTTATAGCGCAGAATACAGTCTTATCAATCTTGCCATGAGCATAAATATAACGCTTTGCTTTAACGTAGTTCCACAATTATGGTTTTGATAAGTAAATGTAATTTATCTCTTATTTTTTAATCATTGATATTATTTCAAAATGCAATGAAGAGGCTAAAGAATCATAGAGAAATTTTGCAAATACTACCGGAGAGATTGTACTTCAAATGGTTAGTAAACAATAAAAAAGAAACAAAAGCCTCTGCTTTTCTCTATGTGATGAAAAAAAGAATGTGAATGCGAAACTGCTATAGCGTCTATTCTCATCCGTAGGGTATAATCTGATCACACCCTACAGCGTATAAAGTCTGATCGCATCATTCCGACCACTGAGTGACAAAGAAAACTGATGAACCCGCCTCGCAAGATTGCTTCAGGAGTTATAGACTAAATCTAAGCCTCTTTTGTGTAGAATCAAATTATTCGCGAATTAAAAGCAAGCATAAAAAGTGCTAGTGTCCACTGCTTTAGTTGAAAAAGGTGTATGAAATTTATTTTGTGGAGTAAGTACAAATGATTATCCTGAACAATTCAAAGTTGCAGAGTTTAGTCGGTGTTATACAAGGTGCGTTCGAAAAGTTCGGTGAATGGTCTCATAAAATAAAGGAAACACAATGTATACAAACAAAATACCTTTACTGGCATTCAAAGTAATCAACATTAACTACAATACACTTTTGACATCGGTTGTACAGCTGCTGGAAACCGTCAGCAGACGCTTCTTTCGGTATCGCTCGAAGCACCGTCGTCACACGTTGCTGGATCTGCGCAATGTCGGAAAAGCGTAGACCTTTTTCTTACGTTTTTGCAAATGCTCGTGAATAATGTTATTCACACTGTCTAGGCTTATCTTCAATTCTTCTGCTATCATTCTCAAAGGCAGCCGTCGATCATCCGCAAGCATCCGTCGCACTCGTTCGATGTTGTCTGGAATTGTGCTTGTTGGTGGTCAACCCGAACGCGGCTCCTCTTTCCGACTCTAAAGCGTTTAAACCATTCAAAAACACACCTTTTACTCACTGCGTCCACACCGTACACTTTCACTAACATTTCGTGTGTCTCCGTCGCCGTTTTGCCTAATTTGAAGCAAACTTGATGTTCACGCTTTGCTCCGTTTCGCAGTGACGCGCCTTCTCACAATGACTCGTTAAATTGGTTGTAGCGAGCACTTCCGTTTAACTATCGTGATTTGGACGCTAGGGGGCACTAGTTGCCATGTGTCTTAATGCGTCTGCGTGAGGGCAGCATCCGAACCAGCGCGGTTATTCAACTATGGGACCATTCACCGAACTTTTCGAACGCACCTTGTATATTTTCTTCAAAACTCTATTTATTGTTTGACTATCCGCGAAGTGACTCATAGAACGCTTTTAAGCAGAACAGTTTTAAGGAAGCTAATGATGCTAAGTGTCTGTCAAGCAGTTGCAGAAATTAGACTGTTAATGGCCGAAACACAAACAGGATGTAGTTTTTCTGATGGTTGACATACAAAAAACCGTGCATCTCCATGTAATTTTAATCTTTTAAAATTTATTTTAAGTTCCTTTATTGAACAAAATACACTGGTGTGCAAAAATTAAGTACCATTTCGTAAGATGAAAGAAATGTGCAATTAATACGAAAACGATGGTTCAAAATCAGTTGTGGAAAATCGTGTAACATATAAACGAGTATCGTACACAATTTAGACTGGAGAGTCACTCACGAGAGCATTTAGGGGACCAACCAAAAATTGATGAAAACGAAAAGGGATGCTTGTTCATCCCGTTTCACATGAAGTTGATAGTGATTTGAAACATTCATTACTGGTTTTGTTTGTCATGCACATTGCTTACATGCCTTTTCGTAAAAATAGCATGGATAATCGAAAGATATAAAGGTTTCTTTTAAAAATGTATTTTACTTATAATATGCAGAGTTTTTATCTAAATTATACGAAATTTACAAACTGCTCGACAACATGTTACAGAAGTATTGTACTAAAATTTAGAATAAATGAGTCGAATACTAGAGGAACTATGAGTATTTGCACTAAATAATTTTTTACTGCGACTTTGCGAGCTGTAGCGTAATTTTTCTTTTTTAACTTCAAAGCTTATATATAGAAAAACTTAAATTAAAATTCCACTTAATTCGCTTTAAAATTCAGAAATCGGCATTTCAGTGACGTGAATTGAAATTTCTCTTTGAGAGAAGTGATGAGGGGTTTTCTACAAATAGATACTTTCGAATTTAGAAACTTCTAACAGTAACATTGAATTCTAGAAAAGTTGAATATCCTGAACACCCATGTATACTTATCAGGTAAATACATTACTTAAATTGTATTTCGTCCATAACCTTTCGAAGATCCAAGTTAAAAAATATCAGTTAGTGCAGGAACCCTCATCCTTTATCTACTCTTAAAGAGAAATTGAAATTCACCTCACTAAAATGCTTATATCTTTCTGAAGTTTAACAGTATTCATCTGGAATTTCTATATAAGTTGCTCTATATATCTGGATTTTAAAACCATCCTAGCGTCAGGCCCGAGATATCTGCGTGAATTTTTTCCTCTCATAACGGCAGACCCGAGACTGTCTCGGGAAAGAAAAGTTCCATATAAGTGTCAGGCCCGAGATTTTCCTTCTACAAGTTTTTCTCTTCCCCCCAGGTGTCACGCGGCGACATAATGAGAGGGAGTGTCTTTGGTCAAGGGAGGGTCAGTTTGACCAACTTTTCTGAGAATACTCAAAGAAGGGTCTTCTAACAATTATTCCGTCCCAAAGAATTGAGGTCAGAAGTCATCTGTCACTGCCGAACGATAACAGGTCTAATAGCCCCCATACGGCTCGAAAATGACCACAAAAGGGGGTTAAAATCCTTTTGTCCAAAACCTCACAACTTGGAGAATAACCTTCTCTTCCAGCGTGACAATTTCGTTAAACGTAGCAATCTGAAAGCCTAACGGCTGGAGGGTTAAATGAAGAAAGAAAAGTTACGGTTCGTCTCGCACAGGTGCAGTAAAAAATTATTTAGTACAAATTATTTTATTTCCTTTAATGTTAAACATAGTTACTGCTCCTGTAAAATATTGTCGAGTATTCTGTAAGTTTCGTGTAATTTGAATGAAAACTCTGCGTGTTACAAGCAAAAAACACGCCTGGAAATTTGATAAAAGAGCGAACAGAAAACGACATATCTCACACCTATAATTTGCTTTGTGCAATTCAAATTTTATTTTTACATGTTTTAAAGCCATGACATGTATTACCGCAACACGAAAAACGAAATTACATTGTAAGCAGACAACTATCGCAGGAGACGAAGATGAATGTCTTAGCCTAACATTATGTTAAACTTCCCTTTGCTTTCTGATGAAATTCAACCAGTACGAAATATTTTTGCGGGTAAAAACCAGCCTATAAAAAGATTAAAACTCTAATCCTTTCTTGGTTCTATATCTAATATTTTCTTAAATAAATTTTCCAAACATCAATAAAAGAAATTTCTGATCTATATTAAAAACCAATTTTTTAAACGTTTATAACCAATATATAACATCTATATATAGTGTTTTTGCGATCATTGAATGATTTTTCCCTGCTGAGACGGAGGAAAGCCAAAAATTCAAGAACAGAAAAAGAAAATGTATGGCACTTGGAAGTGAAAATATGTCGCCTTTTAAAATAACGCAAGACCTGGATATCTTCAGAATAGTGTTTTAGCTGCCCAAAATAATATATTTGGAGAATTCTTTCACGTCTACCTATTTTTCTTCCAGTAAAAGAAACTTTCTATGGTATATATTGCAACGACCGAACACAATATATTACGCTTGTGAAGGCGTTTAGAAAGAATAACAGTCTTTTTTTCCTTTAGCGAATATTTCTTGTATTTTTCCAGTATGGTTTGGATTACAAGAATTTAATTTGTAACACTAGATAATTTTTAGCAAAATTTTTAAACATAGTTTTCGATATTTCATTGCAGAATTACTTCACTTTTATGGCATTTTAAAATCCAAACGTTCGTAGAGATGAGGGATTTAAATTCTTTCAATTAAATGTGGTTATCTCATAGAGCATAGTTAAACGTTTCCTGAAATTTCGTATAATTTATTAAGTAACTTCTCTCCGAAAAGCAAAATGAAGGAGTTGTGATGAAAATGTTGCTTCATTTCAATTTTAGAAAGCAATTTTGAACAAAAAAATGAGTCATTAGTTTTGACAATTTTTCACCTAAAAGTGGATTTCTTTTAATTTCCTCTGTGAAAAAAACAGGCATTTTTTATATGCCTGCAGTTCAAACCATTTAAACCATTTTTTAGAGCACTTGTTGCTGCTCTATTAAATCTAGAAAGGTAGTCGAAAGCCATCGTAAAAGTTCAACGCGAGAAATTACGGTTTTTAGCTGCGATATGAAACAAACAATAGCTAAAAGTGTACTTCTGAAGAAATATGAAAGCGCAGAAAAATACAAAATCTTATTTAGATGGAAGCTCGAAGGCCAACCTAAATGAACTTTAAAAAATAAGTTTCTTAAATTTAGAAATATTAAGAAATATGCTGGTCAATTCGATTGATATTTCATATTTTTTATTTAAACAATTATTTTTAAATGTATCCGTTGAATGATTTGTAAAGTAATGAAAATGTACGATTTGTTCGTGAAGAAAATGAAAGATGCCATACATTTTTGCGCAAGTGTAATTTTTGTGTCGTGAAGATTATATGCAGTGTATGCTCACTTAAAATGGTTTAGTATCACATAGCGTTATTTCTGGTTGTGTAGAAGCTTGACAAATAACCCAGATAGCAAAGAAGGTTGCGGAAAGGTTGCCATTTCGCTTTCCATAGGCTATCCGCGAAAACATTTCCGCGCAAACCGTTTCGGAAACCATTGCCGCAAGGTTTACATAGGAAAGCTTTTTATGAACTACCTCACCGACAAGGTTTAAAGACAAGTCCGGCGAAAGCATTGCCGCGCAAACCGTTTCGGAAACCATTCCCTCAAAATTGACGTAGATAAGCTTTTTATGAACAACTGTCCCGCCGTGTGTAGCCCCATACGGTATAGTGGTTATTGTGTTTGGCTTCAACCCCAGGAACGCGGGTTCGATCCCCGGCTCAGAGGAATTTGAAGTTTGTAGGTGTACGGCTTTGAAAGGGAGTGAAAAAAGGGAGGTCC
Organism: Araneus ventricosus; assembly: GCA_013235015.1. Lineage (NCBI taxonomy): Eukaryota > Metazoa > Arthropoda > Arachnida > Araneae > Araneidae > Araneus > Araneus ventricosus. Next base: position 73,732 of record BGPR01000471.1, read on the forward strand.
TTCTCTGCAGGAGGGGAGAAGGGGGCTCTATTTTTTCCGCTGAAGAGGGCTCTTAACAACCTTTTGAAAAGGCATGAAAGAAGCTTGTATTAAAAGCTTGGGGAAATCTTACTAAAAACCTTAAAGAAAACCTTGTTTCTTGTTGACTAACGAACCTTTTCGCCACCTTGCCGAAAGGTTCAACCCTTGTCATGGAAACCTTTGTGACAACCCTTTACCCTTACTGACGACAAGGTTTCCAAAACCTTTTAGACAAGCTTTCTTTGCTATCTGGGAAGTTATTATCCCAATTATCAGTTCCAAGCTATTAGCGCTATTGACCCTAACACGCGTTCATCTTTTTTTAAATAGTTTCATATATTTTTATGCACCCATTTTTAACTCTGTCAAGAATGCGACGTTTCTGAAAGCCGGGCATCAATAGCAATTGTTAGATTTCCTGCCTAAACATTAATGTATATATATTTTAAATCATCCTTTTAAAGTATACTTATCATAGTTTTAAAATGTATTTCAAAAATGAGTTTAAATTATTTTTCGAAGAAACATCTGAGGCTTCTTGAAACAAGATGCCTGTGTAAAAACTTTAAATTAGAACAGCCATACATTGATTTTCATATAAGAGCAGTTAGTCTAAATCTCAATAAATCATCAGAAGTCCTTCTTTCTTTCAAATATAATACTATTTAATAAATCTTCTGATTCGTTGTGGCGAAGATTATACAAAATGAGACTTCTAACCTTTATAATTCATAAATAATAAATTGTGATGCATGGAATCACTTTGTGAAATATTAACAACTTTATCAAAGAAGCTTGCGAAATTTTTTGGCATTATTTATAAGTCAACAGTAATAATCGATTAGAAAGTAAACAAAAAATAGAAGAAGAAAGGAACGAAAGATTATGCCTATAAAGAGTTACAAAAAAATCTTGATAAATATTCAACCATTATGCATAAATGCCATTGAAATCATTCCCGTAACGATGAAAATATTAAGACAAAACGCACCAATATATTTATTAGTGTTGCGTTTTATTGAATGTATAAACATTTTGTTTGCAGTTGTCAACTTTGGTATAATTATTCTCTGTTGCCAATAAGAAACGCACTGGTTTTTTTATATACTTAATAATATATATTAATTTCATTATGGGTTATAAATGATTTCGCTTTATTATCAACAGCAGTGCGTTTTTTGATGAAAATAAATTTCTTCATTAAAACTCTATTATCTGTCGCTGTAAAACATGCGTTGAAAATTCTACGCTTTACATAAATTTAGTCTCATTTTATATACTTTTAAGCAAGAGGAAATATTTTTACCCACAGCACTTAATAATTGAAAGTTATAATAGTATTACATAATTTTATATACCCATTTGTATGACAAACCCATTTAAATCTTCTTCTGATTCGAACATAATTAATAAGGATTAGAAGTTTAGTTCACGAATTTTCCAATTTTACCTATTTTAAATAAGACATTCAAGAATATCAAAATTGCACATAACGATTAGTTTTTTTGCTGATGCTTCTATCGATTCAAGTTTGCTAAGCCTCACATTCCTTTAACACCTAATTCATGCCCATCGCAAGCTACTTCAGAGCGAAAACACTGCCATGCAAACTATAAATAGTTATTGATCGATATGGTAATAAGACTTAAAGAATCCGAAACACTGTGGTGAATACAAATTAATATTTTGTGATAAACAAGCTGAAACCATAATTTATCTCAACAGAACTTCTCTCCAGAGAAAACACTCTGCATAATTTTTTAGAATATGCTTATCGGAATCTTCAGACATGATTTTATCAAAAGACTCAAAGGAAAAAAAAAACACCTGCTTATAAAATAGTTCATTATTTACAACAAACGCGGGGATCTATAAACCTTAAATAATTCTTAAAGGTAGCTTCGTAATTAAGTTTCTTACGCATTGAAAGAGCAATGAATGTTGTTTTAAAAATTTAAGTATGATGTTGACACGTGGAACGAAACATTGATTGCAATATATGACAAAAAATTATCTTTTAGAACTGCCCAAGTAAACCTTTGAATGTATTTCCTATATCGGAAAACTTTTTAGATAAAATTGAATTTACAAAAATTGAAAATAATTATTAACAATAAAACTTTATTCAATTTTATGTCCAAACTTTTTCGGTAAACATGTCTTAATTAATGATAGTAATTAGCGGAAAAAAGAGATTACTTATCAAACATGTCATATTTATAAAGTAAAATATCATGCAAATGAAATTCTCTGCAGAAAGTCTAATATAAAATATCATGAAAATCAAAAGTTATGAAGAAAGCCAATCAATTAGTATAAGGCATATTTTCCATCACCGTTCTACAACTGAAGCACTTCGGAGAGTTTTATCGGGATGTCTGCTTATCAGTCACTGCATGACTGCAGTGTGGTCATCCATTCTAATTGATGGCGAAGGCAAAAAGTACTTTAGAATTAAACAAAAGATACATTGTGTCCAAAAATGATTGTCGGGATTTCCTCGTTTTATAGCTTTTGATTAAAGAAGGTGAAGATAAATATTATTACACAGTCATACTCTAAAAGTATTTTAATGACACAAAGTTAAGTATTTTCACATGGGAGTCTTTCGCTGCATGTAACCCATCGACACTTGATTTTAACATGAATTCACTCTTGATGTGTTACAGGCCTCGAAAGGTTACCGCAACTATGTACTAAATATTTTTGATAGCTGCCAACAATTAGAAATTTTATTGAATCTTATTTCGTTCAAGATACTTAAATACTCAAAGCTCTTCTCTGAATACTGCATGCGTTTTACTGACTTAAACCTAGGCGCATCGAGATTGAACTCAATTCACAGCCAAGTATCGATGGATAAAAATTTTAGAAAAAACTGTGTCTGGTGAAAAAGAGTACAATATTTCTGAAGTTTAGTGCGTTTCAGTGTGAAAGACAACATAGCTAGATCTCATTCTATTGCTTTGAATGTTAATTATACTTATTAGTTAAGTTGTAATTAATTTTTTTCTGAGGTGGGGTAACTTTTGCACCAAAAACGAGAGTTTCTTTGCACCATGAAAATTTGCGGTACATAGAAACTAGTTGATTTTTTCTATATTTTTGACATATTTAGCATTAAAAAGAGAAAGGACAATGTTGGATTTTGCTGAAGTTATTTCATAGTGTGTAAAACGATGTTAGAGGCTGGTAAATATATGGATTACTCTCCTGAAACCTTAGAAACTTGCCTTAATGCCATTTCACCGGGAGATTGTATTCTTAAAAATGTAGAAGCCATTTGGGGTATTCCGAACGAATGATTTGTTATAAAAGAAAGCAATTTCATGTAAAGAAACCTGGAAGGCCCCTGGTTTTTTTCAAACAGAAGGAAAATATCGTTGTAGCTTGTACAGTCCAGTTAAGTGGCTTTCGCCTTCTTGTTAATTTTGTGGAACTTAAAATGATAATAAACACTTAACTTAGTAAGAAAGCTGCTGTAATAGATATATTTATTTATAACAATTGCGAATCGATCGAAATGACTTTTCAACAGAGTTATTTCCCCAATTTAAATTTATAATGCCATATTTATGAAAGAAATTTGAGTGCTGTGTTATCATTTGACAATATAGTACATTCTTAGTGACATACACAGAAACATTTTAAGAATATTATAACGCCCAAAGTTATTTGTTTTTAATATTGAAATAATACCTGCTTTTTCCTTTTTTCAACCCATTCTCTACCACTATTCACGCCTGAAATTCGAACCATCTATCGAATTAGATGGCCCTTCTCTGCCATGTCTTAACTACAGTGGAGAAGGGGTCAGTTCATCATAAGTTCTGGACGCTCCAGCGGCAGTGAATATGTTAAACTAATTTATGTATCATAATACAATTTTATAATTTTATGAATGAAAAAACCGAAACTAACATTATTTTTCGCAATTTAATGATTTCTTATTAACTTTTTACTGATGTATTTGTGAAGTGTTATATAAATAATTATAATAAATTTTTTCTTTAATACTATTTTTCCACGGTGTGGATAATGAAATAATACCTGCTCCAACTTGCTTATTTCCATACTATAAATAATTATGATAATTGTAAATTTTTTATTTCTTTATTTTATTTATATTTCCTTTAAAATACCATGTTCAAATTTATTACTACATGCACTTTATTACAGAAAATATTAAAAATGCTATATGACATGAATATTTTTAGGAAATTTTCAGAAGCAGCATCTGGTTTCAACTGCGATTTCTTATGGTTTTTTATTTCCAATATAGCTAGGAACCAACAAAGTCTGTTGCATGCCATAGTTTGCAAAAATCCTTGTTTGCATTAGTACATATTCATTTAATTATTTTAAATATATAAATATTTTGTTAGCAAGAACATACAGTGTGAATTTGTAGATTTTTAACACATAGTTGTAATGAAGAGATTTTGTAATAATATAGCAGATCTAGCTTGTTAAGGTATCCGACTGTGTTCTGAGTCATTTTTTTGAAAAATAACTTGTATATCTTTTTAATGTTATTTTTCAACTGCATATGTTTTAAAACTATGAAAATATTGTAAAATTAAGCTTTCAGAATAATATTTCTTTAAAAAAATGAGAAATTTGTAGAAAAATGACTAAAATATTTGCCTTACGCTAACAGCCATAGACAAAATCGTATTCTAAATATACATAAATCCTTGTAGGAGTACATTTTTATGACAGTTATCTGTGTTATGCCCTAAAATCTTTCTTGTACTTCAAAATAGCTTTGAGATATAGCTCAACATAGTTACTAAACTGGTAATTTTTCATAAAAAATGCTTTTCGTTTATATTTAAACACTTAAAAATATTACTTGATTTTAAAATTGACCTTAGTTTTCAGAGGAAAACATCAAGCATATTAGAGAAAACGATCTCAGAAAATTTTATATCAATACTTGAATAACGTTTTGAGAAATCATTGTTACGGTCGACAGTTTTCCTCAAAAATATTATTTCTCAGAAAAGGCATTTAAAGTTTTCATGCAACTTAAAATAATGCTCACAGTTCGGTAATAAAACAGCTGTAACTCCATTTTTAATTCACGTAGAGTAAAAAGTGAGACAGTTTTAGAAAGCTGATTAAACAGACTACAAAATTAAGTCATATTTTTTTGATAATTTCATCAAAAACGACGAGTTTAAACCAGTCGGAAACCTTAAGGATATACAGCAGTGTATTGCATTAGCAAATTGTTGCTGTTAAGCAAGTAAGTACAAAATAAAGAAATCCAACGGATTTAGTCGTTTATATGCGAATATTGTACAAGAATTATTCTTTCTTTCTGTTTCCAAGAACAACGATATTGCAACCATGCGATTGCTAAATGATTATTTTTAATCCTAAGATGACCTAAATGCCATTGAATACAGACCTTGCTCAGCAGGCTTTATTTAAAGGAGATCGTAATGCACATGGAAAGGGTCGGTCCGCATGACATTGACTTATTTAATCACTCCTTTAATTAATTTCTGTGAAGAACGAAGGATATAAATTATGGTAATTAAAGTAGACTGAATAGTAACACCAATATGCCATGTATTGAGAGTTGCATTTTCCACCATACAAAGATTTTCAATTAATTATTCTAATTTAATGCGCTTCTGAGCAAACATTGTTTCTTTAGTTAACAATGAACATTACAAAATAATTTTTTAAATCGATTTCTTGCCTTCCTAATATTTTGCATTAAAAATGCATTAGTTTGGTAAACAGAAGAGATGCTTTTGTCCGCTTAAGCAACGCAATTTTCTAAGTTCAATCATGAACATATACATTTTCCAAATAAAATAAATTTATAAGTTTTATTTTTATGAATTTAAAATCATAATAATTTCAGGGTTTGTTTGTAAAATATAATATTTTAGATGTTTCTAATATCATTTTCCAAAATTTAGATAACTGCATTTCACTGCATAGTGCAACTTTTAATAAATTTAGAAACATCAATAAAATGTTTTTGTATTGTTAAGATTCTGTAACACTTTTTCCCTGCAATGGTCATCTTATGGTAGGAAAGAGGGATTTACAGAGATTCATATTGGTTGCTAAGCTAATGGCCACCGACCTTGGCTACAAAATGAAAGTTCTATAAAATACAGGAATTATGGCCCTATCTCTCTTAGGAACCGAGATATGGTGGTTTTTCTAGAGAATTCTAATTGCCGTCACTCCTGCTCGTAAATCTATATTAACCGGAGTGCACAAACGAAATTGAATCTCTTTGGAGTCGTGGTGACAGTGCGAGTTCGTCAGCTCTTAGACGCTGAGCGCTATTGGTAGTGCTGTTTCTGTTATCATTAGTGATTTGTCGCCTGCTTGCGTTGCTAATTTGTAAAAGAGCTGTTTTTCTTGTTTCCTGTGCTGTTTCAAGATATATATATATATATATATATATATATATATATATATATATATATATATATTGTGGTTTTGAAATATACCTTGAAGTGCTAATACTTCGAAAGGATTCTTCCCTATAATTTAGGATGGATTATCATACCTTCAGAGAAATTATATTTAGCTACATTTTAATAGATTGATATATAATGTAATTCATTTACTAAATAAAAGATAAATAAGGTAACATAAACCGTAGAATTTTTTATTTAATTTTTATCAATCTTAGAATAATTTAATTTTATTTATCCTGATAAGGTTTAGAATAACATTTAAACAACTGAAATTATCTTATAAAAATTAAAGTTTGATGAAACTTCGCATGTTGTTTAAGCGAGTATTTAGAGGAGAATATTTTAACTGCTCTTTAAAGATACACAATATCGATAGATTAACCCTTAATTAGCTCAAGCCTTTGCGGTCGAAGCCATTTTTAACAGAATTAAAATTTTTAAGTGCTTCAGAACTTATAGATAAAAAATAAAAAGAATTTGGTCTTTTATTTATGGAAGTTTTTCTCACGTCAGCAATTTCTCGTGTGTTTAATTTAAAACTAAAATTGTTGTAATTTGTAAGAAATTTGTCTTTGGAGAAAAAGTTTAAAAACTTGTATAATTAAATCATTGTATTCAAGTGATTATAAGTGCAAAAGCATGTATAATAAAATGAATCACAATGTTTTAAAGAAAATTAATTTCATTTCTTTTATTCATAAGAAATCATAATCATCCCTTTTTCATTTTATGATCATTAGTATTTATAACACTCTTATCCAGAACTGTACAATGACTTAAAAGATATCTATCGTACTCATTTATGTTGTCTTGAGAGAAACTCCTTGTTCCTTTATTTGCTCCAGACTGTTTTCGCCTTAAATCGTCTTCAAACTTTTTCTTCTCTCTCGATTCTCCAGATGTTACAGAAAATTAAAGCTAAAGAGAGACAAATGGAAAAGGACATTTGAAAGACTCGAGATGCTTTTAGACACCAGAAGAATGTTATTGATGGTATCAATGTTCGGTTTTTGCGGCAAGGAAGATGCGGAAAATAAGTAACTCCTGATAAATAATAATGCTCGAAAAGTTTTCGAAAGACAATTGTTTCCTACGAGTAGAAATAAGCTTTGCATCATAGTCTCCGAGATAAAGTCGACTGTTGTTTCTGTCACCGGTGCTTCAATTCAAAGACATTCAGGATGTTATTTGATGTATAAAAGCAGTGAAAAGATCTTATTTAATATATTTTTCTTCTTTCTTTGGAAGAATAATATTTATCATAAATTACATCAGAAATTCTGAAGCAGAAGTTATCAAATATATTATTTAAAGGATAAGTACTCATATACAATATCATCAACAACAATGCAACAGAGGACTCATATACAATTTATTTTATGGTTTTTATAACGCGTAAAAAAAGGAGTTATGGGTGAAGAATCTACTAGAAAAGCATATTAGTGTCTCTACACGCTCTTGTCCAAATATGATTTTAAAGTATTATTTAATCATTTAAATAATACTATCTGGTTTAAGGCTTGCTGTTAAGAGATTTCAGATAAAGATAACTGTAAGATGAGCACTCCCTTGAGTTTAAAAAAAACCTGTTAAAACAATAATATTTTTTTTGTTTTTAATAATATAGATAATCTGAGGATGTTCAAAATCTTCTGATAACCTACTTAAGCTTTTACCATGCGAAACTAACTGCTGGTCTACAGCATTTTTATCCAGATGGCAGAAAAGCATGAAAAGATTTAAATTATCATTCAGAAGGCCTTATATGCAGTGTTGGTGTTTAATGAAAATACTAAACATTCACAAATTCTACTATTACTGAACACACCTAGCAAAGTTCCTTTATATCACGTAGGTACATGGTTTTAGGGGGCTGGTGCATTATTTTTAATGTACTATAAGAGTGGAAAAGAATCGGAATCGGACAAGCGGAATCGAGAGAAAAGATTTAAGTGATCGTCTCCCAGATATACACTTTTAAATACAGCGAGGGTGCTTGGTGCAAAAACCTCTTACCAAAGGTTAAAAACTTTGACTACGATCTTATAGAGTTCCGATCTGGTAAGCTAGATATATAGATTCTAGGGGCCTGACGCTTTTATTTTTAGAGTATTCTCACAGTGGTGCAGTCGGAATCAATATTCATTATACAACGTCTTTCACTCGCAGTCGTCTCGTGGTCGGATCATCGTGACCAAATCATGATGTTTTTTAACCTTTATAAGTCACTTGGTTGGGTGGAATACAATTATAAATGCAACTCTCGTTATTTAAGATTTAATGATTGTCCGTTTGGACCTATTTGAGTGGCCACCTAAGCTGAGGTTTGTAATAGTAGCATTCAGGATTTGAAAGAAATGTTAGACATTCAGAGAATTCATTATAGTCTCATCCATATTTGCAGTTGCGGTGATTATTCGTTCTAATATTCGCGAACTGAGTATCCTCATCATATTTTTGATACTGTGGGAAGAGGAATCCCTTTTAATGAAACTCAATGACGGATACGTCGACGACCTATTATTTATGCTGTACTTGAGGCTTGAAAATTGCGTAGTTCGCCTACCATGTAACTTTTAACCCTGGAGGACACACACCCATTTTTAGGACATTAACACACGCGCGGGATCATTTTGACCCTAAATCTTTAGACACTTACTCCTTATTTTATTGGCAATTTGTACAAAAAATAAAATATTTTCAAAGTATAAGAATATTTTTTCACACAAATAACTTGTATTTAAGACACAAATGCAATTTTTAATAAGAAAATGGAAAATTGAACTGATCTCCTTTTTTCCAAACCTTTTCTGTATTCTTTTCTTCTCTGCTGCGCATATTCGTACGCTGTCATAGCCATAACGTTAAATGAATCTGAAACGCTAGCATATGCACGGGTAATTTTGACCCTAACCTCCCTCCAGTAAAAAGTGAGATACCCCGCTTCATCGGCTTCTTCTGCTCTTATCTTCTTCTATCTCCCCCATGAAGGTACAGGAAGCACAGGTGCAAATTTTTGGAAATTTCTAGAATTTCATAACAAAAGAAAGAGTGGGATCAAAAAGACACCATGTGTGTGCTGACAGGTTAACAATCACTGAGAGAGGCCTTTGAGCTTTATATGAATTATAACTACAACATCCTCTCTTTCGAAGAAACGTTTCAGTGTCTCTACGGTGTTTGCATGAACTTGCTTCGCCTTAATTCTGTGGTATTTTTCGCATGTAAGTCAATTCCGTTTGAAACTGCACATATTTTTTTCCTTAAAATTTCTAAATACATTCATTACACTAATTGTGTTCAACAAAAATAATCGGTTTTAAGTAATAGTTAAAACTTGCATTTCTTGGTCTGTAAGGACAGGTAAAATTACCAGTTATAATTATACTTTCAGATTCCATAGATAAACATTGCTGTTTGCTTAAAATTAAGAATGAGACCATTGATACATTAAATTTTCTAATAGGTTTCTTCTACAGGAACACATGCACAGAAACTTTAATTAAAAAACCTTAATTTATTAAGAACAAAGTTTACTTCATGTTAAGATTATTTTTCAATGATTTGAATCTGGATAATTTAGGTCTTATTTTGAATCTACATGAAGGTAATAGAAGTTTTTATAAACAAACAGATGCGCATTAACTGACAAAGAATTCATGGTGTACAAAAGTTAGCTAGGTTTGGAGTGAGGAATATCCAGAATTCAATATAATAAGAATCGGCTATATGAGTCTTAATCTGCTGCATGTATAAGCTGGTTAAAATTTATGTTGATGAAATACCCCGATATAAAACAGTAAAGAATGCAAACACCTAATTAAATGTTAGGGTGATCAAGATATGATTAGGACACTTTTTTATACCAGGTGAAAAAAAGTGTAATTTTATTTTTATCCTTAATCAGAAAGTATTCAGAAAGGGAAAATGTTTCATTAAACTTTAATATTTTTAGAGAAGAGAGTAGAGGTAATATTTTGCTGCCTCGTACAATTTAATTATGTTATATCTGAAGAGAGTTTGACCAATCATGTACGTCTAATCACAGTTTTATCTTCAGCAACTTGGAATTCGGCTGAAAGGAATTAAAAGAGTATAAATCACAATGAGTTTCGAATAAAAAATAATGCTTGCTCTTAAAGAAATTAATTTATATTCTTTCAAAAAATTTGGAAAAGTCCATAGTTACATGAAATATATAAAATGAAGAGTGAAGGTTTTCAAAGGTTAAATAAATAGTCAGTTTCAAATTTTCTTTTTTTGGAAAAATGAATAGAAAACTGTATT
>BGPR01000471.1:84504-110073 GCA_013235015.1 Araneus ventricosus
GACGAAAAATTCAAAGTTAACTTTCAGTAGGAGAATAAAAATAGTGAAAACTGAAATGTTAATTAGAATTTCAAAGAATTCATATTTTGGAATGAAAACCGTATGCTGATGTATTACTTGCTATATTTTTTGTTTCTATAACTTACAAGTTTTTATTATTTTTTAAATTTCATAATTATAATTTGAATTTAAATTTGAATAGTTTTTCACATATAAGATCTATGTTCCTATCTAAAGCAGCGGGAGTGGTCTCCCCTAACTTTCTCGTATACTCCTAACACATGTGGAAAAAAAGCTAAATGGCAGTAAAACGAACTAGCGCCCCTAAGGCAGTGGAAAAAAAGCTTGGGAATCGGAAGCTTGGAGGCAAAAGTCGTGGGTAGAAGTGGAAAGGATTAGCGCAAGAGAATCGCGCAATTATGCAATAACGGCCTCGCATCATTGTGTGATGATAAAAGACAAATAAGTGATTTGAACACCTTTTTTCGACCGATTGAAACGAAAATTGGGCATGTATCTACAATTAATGTTAGCTGGCCTCATACCAATTTTTATTTATAAAAGCGGTAGGGTTTACGAGTTATAATGTTTAGAAATATGCGATTATACAGACAGACAGTCAACTATTTGACGGATTAGGCCCAAACTTTGAAACAGACCTACATTCCTGATGATAAAACTATGTACCAAATTTTATCCATCTAACTATTCAAGTTTTTGAGTTCTGGTGTTCACATGAACGCGAACAGACGGACCGACAAACTTCCCGTAGACGGATTTTGTCCAAAATTTTATAGAAACCTGCAAATTATGTCTCAAGATCACATACCAAATCTAATACTCGTAGCTCTAATAGTTTTCGAGTTATCGTGTTCACGGACATACAGAGACACAGACAGACATAATTCCAAAATTGTGTTTTTCGAACTCAGGGAGGTGGATATAGGTGGTCTAAAATGTGGGGATTCGTCAAAATCTCGAGTTCGAATTTTTTGACGATTACAATACTTTCTCTTTGTATATTTCCTATACTGGAAAGTGGAAAGCGGGTGTGTCGGTGAGTCAGAAGCGAAGATTCTTACCCTTTTCTTTATAACTAGATGTATAATGCTACCATTATACATCACACTCTCCCTTTCTTTCACTTCCATCCCCCAAATGAAACAAAACATTTTAAAATTATATAATTAGTTATTTAGAATAATGATAATAAGTACAAATATATATAAACTCACTATATATTTATAATTTATGTAACAAATATAAGGCATAAAGGCAATTGTTGAAAACATTTATTTTTTTTTTATTAATCTATATATTGGAAAAATATCTAATCATCACATTCGATCATGGAAACAATTGGTTTGTGATAACTGAAATACGATACAAATGTCTGCTATTCTATTTTATTAATACATCTGGAAAAAACTGCATCAATGATTGTGTAAAAATTTGTCTTCGACACTGCCGGATTATTGTTCATAATTGAATTAAATTCATCAAAATGAATTTTACAAGTTGCTCTGATTTTTAATCTGCAAAATTAACGCTCAAATTCTGTAACAGAAAACACGCGTGCATTCCGTATCAACACGTTTATACACACAGTCTACGAGAGTCTAAGTATGCGTGGCCGCATCGAGGTGGCTGAGCCGGTATTATGTCGTTCCGTCTCGTGACGATTGGTTTTTCTATGCTGACTCCCCAACCTGCGTTAAGAAGCTTCGCTTCAAAATTTTATATCTCTAAGAATTTAAATATATTCATGTTTATAATATATTCCTGTTATTTAAATATGTTTCTCTCCGCACAAATGACGTAAAGTTCTGCATCATACATAAAATAAATTTTGCAACACTCTTCATCAAAGAAAATTAAAGGCCATGAAATATTGGCATAAGTTGTGATTTCTCATTACAGAGAAAGCGTTATTTGAAACACTTTTAGAAATATAATGTGAAAAATATTCTGATAAACTGTCATATTCTATTTTCTTACGCTGAAATACATATATGTATGAAAATAGAATAAATAGAATCTTGATTTTAGGTGTGGAAGTAAATATTTTCTGTCTGTTTACTTTGTATTTATTTCTATCCTCATTTTAATTATCCGCTCTTTAAAGGTCCCAAAAGCATTCATACCTCATTTCGAAAATCGTTAAGTATCGTTTTAACTTTTTAAACTTGGTTAACTTTATGACTTGAATTAGTTCTGTAAATTCAAAAATGAAGCTAATCGGCTATTTATCTATGCTAGGAGATTTTTTCTGAATTTATCCCGAATATTTATTTAATATTTCAATTCTTCTAAGATAAATATGATCATGCTATATTAGAAACATTTTTAAAGAACTAATTAATCTTAGAGATCTACAATAACCACTTTTTCAAGAAATGTTGATTGAAAAGTAATTGCATACAAAATTAACACTTTACTTAGTTTGAAACGTTTAAAAGTTTTTTCAGTTATTCAGTTCGGAGATTTCTCATTTTAAGCTATTCTTCGAATATTCTATCAAATTAATCTCAAAAACTTGAAACACTAAAGAAAATATTTTAAAATGCAAACTAAAACTTGCTATTTTTGTCAGCACTTTACTAATACTTCTACTTGAAGCCAGTCTTGCAAATCGCATACTACTCAAAAGTTGTCAATCGTTTTATCAGAAATTACATTTTCAGAGTAACACTCTAAAACCTGCCTTGATGTTAATAAGTCTTGAAAAAATATCCCATTTATACTTTTTAAAAAGTAAATGGGCAACATTAGTAACTCTTTAAGGAAGGTACTTCTAAGTGGTTGCGAGACTGAAAAAATGCCTTTTCAGAAATACTGAAGCAAAAGTAATAGTAGAAAACCTTTTAGCAGCAGTAACAGTAGGAAAGTTTAAAATTTTAGACAAAAACGTGGAAATTTCTAATGTTTTCGAGTTCAAAGTTATTTGTCATTTTTTGCAAACATATTTGTGTACATTCCAGCTAATATGAATCTAAAGTCCACTAAACTGAGGTAGTTTCGCGATAGTAAAAAGCGTCATTCATTTAATGATATTTTTCTCTTAGTTATTGGAAAGCAAGATCCCGAAACAGCATCATGCTAGAATTTTACGAGGAATTTTCCCTTTTATATTTTGAAAAAAATATGTAGGTAGAATAAATTCTGCTAATAACTGCGAAAAAAAAGATATTAAAAACTTTTCCCTGGAAAATTTCCCCTCCTGTATTGTAGATTCTACTGTATTCTAGATGAATTTATTCCGACGAAACAGAGTGGGAAACAAATCAATTTCTTCTGTTATTCCAATCACAAAAAATATATATATTATAGATTTCATTAATGTTTGTTTTTATGTAATTATTTAAGAAATATTTGTAAAAATTTTCGATAGGAAAATCAATAGGCAATGATTATACTTGCATTAATACAAGAATATATCTATGGTGAGAACTTGAATTAAAAATCCTAGTATTAAACTTAGCACATTTTAGACAGTTATACGTCACGAATGCATACATTTCATACGCTTCCTTTATTAAAAAACATTATAGTGAAAGAAATATGAGACAATGCTTTATGAAAAACAATATTACAGGCAATTGGAAATCTAAATTTCCAGTCATTTTTTGATAAATTTTTGATGAGTTTTGATTACACTGCGCTGTCAAATTAAATTCTTTGATCCTATTCTCATTTCTCTATTTGAGAAGAATTTTTTTACGACTTCAATATTTATTTAAATAGCAGAAGCTGTTGAACGCGGAAATGGTTAAGTTATTAAATTGTGGAGTCAGTCAAATGATATCGTCTGATACTTATGAAAAGCATAACAATCGTCTATGTTCTTAGTAAAAAATAAAAAGTTAATAAACATTTTAATGGAGATTCAAGGATCAAGCCTGTTCACTATCACAACCGGAAAAAACTTCTGAAAATACCAGACAGAGACGCTTAACCCTTAACTACTAGCGACAATTCACACAGCATAATTTTCCGCGCGATGTATCTTGTACACCATATAATTCTAAATTCCTAGGTAAAAAGATTAATGTTTTATAAGAATATTTTTTTTAAGTCAAATACAATAACCATCTGTTACAATAAATAAAAAAACACTTAAAATAGACGTTTAAGACAATATTGCCCAATAATATAAATTTATGAAACGCATTTTGAAGATTTGCAGATAAATAAATTTATATACAATTATAATAAAATAACACAAGCAAGAGGCAATAGAAATATTTTAGTTAAAAATTAAACAACTTTAATCCTTCATTAAAATACAAAAATTTCAGTTAGAACTAAAATAGTACTTATTCAGTGTCGGTTTCTTCATTGTTTCGAGACACTTAACGTTATAAAGACTTCGCTTATCATGTTGTGAATGAAAACAAAACCCTTCCTACATCACTCAGCATGAGTCATTTGTGGGTTAGCTGGGAGAAAAATTTTAAGGGCGAAGCTCCGATGGTATACAAAATACACCAGAGCGAGTAACTAAGGGTTAACTTTGGAGCTCATACCAAACCAAAAAGAAGTTCAAATAAGAACTACTCAACAATTTAGAATTGAAGCACATGAAAAATGTAAAAAAATTAATGAATACACAATTTTATATATTTAATATTCAAAAAATATAATAAGATTAATAAGAAAAAATTAGAAAGGTTATCATAAATAAGCCCTGTTTGTATTTGAAGACGCTTTGTGCTCGATAATAGAGCTGATTATTATTCCTAAAATACATCTAATTAAAAATAATATTTTTCAGTTCTTGTTCACTAAATTTGCCATCGATATATGTGAGAATTGTATTTTTCCCGTCTATCTTAATAATGTAAGTTTAATTCCTGTCTAATAATATTTTCTTCACTCGCCGAACGAGTTCATTTGAATAATTGTTGCGTCAGCGGAAAGATATCGAAAGATAAGAACACGAGCTATTGCCTCACTAATCACGTGATGCGTAGGTGTATCTCGCTGTTAAAACGGAGAGCTAATGTTTAATCCGTATGATTTGGCTGTTAGATTTGCAATGGAATAGACTTGATTTCCAGGTAGGCTTAACGAGCTACGATGTTTTTTCCCCTGATAGCACAGCGGATATGGGCGATGGCTAATATTCTTTAAACGTAATGTAAATGTACTATAAGCGTTACGTAGTGTTAAAATCATAATAATGTCTAAACCCTAAATTTCTCTCTTGTGAAATATGTAAATACCTCATCTCTGTAAATATCTTTTACTTATGTTTGTTTTACTAAACTTAATTGTTGTTTTAATGAGTTTTCCTTCTTATCTTACATCCCCTGAATGTGAGATTAAATTAGGCCTCAGTTAAGAGATAGGAATATATTAATTTACTATAGAATTGGGTGCTACATCCGGGATTTTTATTCCCCTGCAACTAGTAATTTACTGTAAAATTGGAGGCTCAACCTGGATTTTATTCCCTTTCAACCATTTTCCACAAATTTGAGTATCGGCCGGGATAGGAGGATCAATTTCCACATATTTTTGGATCCTCGCCCGGGATCTATAAAGATTAAAATGCAATTTTCACAAATTTTAGTTGCTACAGCCGGGATTTTATTCCCCTGCAGCCATTTTCCACATATATGAAAAATAAATATTTTTAAGCCCTGAAAATATATCAAAATAATATAAACACAAATGAGTTATATAAACTATTTTTTGCTTTGTTTTCTAAAAAAGTATTTTCGTTTATTTGATCTTTCTTCCTCTGATAAGAGAATAAGAATCTACTAGAAAGGAATTGCAAAATCTAACTTGTCTGCCTTTCCCTTACTGTTTACTCAAATTAAGAGCCAATGATATATAAAATGCTACTCAACAAGAATACCCAACGGCCTTAAAAGTATTTGTTTTCACTATTCTAGGCACAAATGTATTTTCGAGTTCTTCTATTAAGAACCCTCTCATTTTCCAAAATCAAATTCTCTTTCCCTTTGCATGCCTTCCTTACTTTTACTGCCAATTATCCAAAACTCTCAAAGTTCATCTTTTACTGGAAGATAAAAGCTGCTAGTGAGTGCAACGAAATATAAATTACTTTTGTTTGAAATACAAATATTGAGAACTAAAGCAGACAAGAATTACTCAGGTGGTTGAAGCATCGCATAGAACATACGTCATAATCTCTCGTTCAAACAGGCAAACTAATTTTTGAGATTCTGAATAGTAGAGAATCGAAGAACAATTGCAGAGGCTGAGTGTTTAATGATGCGTAGGATGCTTTTTAAAATATTCTGTTATGATGGGTAGTATTCTAAATTTAGTAAATAAATTGGACTTCCTTCTTACTGAGCCAGAATCGGAATTAGTGAGTCAAAATTATTCATTGTAAAATGTTTCCAAAATATGCATTTTGTTGTAATGTTTGCATATTTGTGCTTGGAATTTCAATTTTGAATGTAATATTAGCATAATTTCTAACTATGCCTGGACTTACATAGAAAGAAAAACGAAAAGAAACATGCCTGAAAGCGATAGTAATTACCAATTATATATATGTGTCTTAAACAGTTTTTTAACCAGCCATAAAAAATATATATTACACTAGCTGTTTACCCGCGGCTCTGCCAAAGTTTATCTGTTCTGTTTGTACGAAAGAACGTTAACTTCAAACAATTTTGGAATTTAATATTCTAACCCTTAAGAGGTTGTTAGTTAGAAGGTTAAGTTCAGAGTTAGCAATATATGATTAACGGAAATCTAACGTGTGTTTTTCCCGCAGTTAGCGTTCAAATATTTTCAATTAAAAAATAAAATAATTTATAGCAAATAATAATTAATGCTGCACAGCTCCTTAAATCACTCTTAACTGCTAAAGAGCCAGGAACGATTTCCTACTCGAGTTTCATCAATTTACCTAAGAGAAAGTATATTATATACTAAAATATAGGTCAGATGTGATGAGTTCAGAAAGTGATTTCATATTTAAAGAAATAAATGCGCAATTATTCATTAGGGGCAGTAGGGGTAGATTGATACGCATGAACATTGATACAGTCCATAAATTTTGATGATTGGAATGGCTCAAGATGTTCACATCCCCTCATATTGCCACTGTAACTCTTAGTGCACGGTATGTTTCGGCCATGTTTAGTCAAAAGTTAATTTACAAATGAATCAAACCGCTAATGTTTTCGTCTAAGTTATTTTTTCTCTAAGTATGTGTTGTGTGATTTCTTTAACTAGTTACGTTTTCCTACCAGGGAATCTACTCCAAAGGTAAGAAAGAATATTTATTTTCTTGAACTATATTAAGTTTTGAGGTTTTAAGCATTTTTTGATTTTAAAATTTTCTATATGTATGCGTTGTGTGATTTCTTATCCTATTTACGTTTACCTCCCAGGTAATCTACTCCAAAGGTAGGGAAAAACATTTTTTTTCTGAACTGTATTAAGTCTTGTGGTTTTTTAACATTGTTTTTGCGTGGTCACTTTTTTAAGTAAAAAAGGCTCTTCGGGCAGATTGATACAGTTGACTCCGGGGCACATTGAACGCGTCTTATGTGCGTATCAATGTTACCTAACAGCAACTACTTTGCAAAATCGTCTATCGAAATCAGCTATATTATTTTCGTAAGTCATCAAGGAAAAAAGCGAAAATTTCTCTTAATTTTTAATTAATTCAAATTTCCAAAAACGGCTTCGAGGTACACCTTCCCCTCCCCAAAGTAGTTTTACACGCACACACATATATTCGCCTTTAATATTTGTACAGATAAATTATTTTCTGATTCATAATGTTGAATTTTGATTAAAATAAAAAGTTTGTTACTTTGTTAAACTTTTAAATCTTAATTAGGAATACAAAGTTTATTGATAAAACAATTTTTTTTTTGGTCACACATCTATTAACCTTCATTATTTTCGATATTTCTGTGTGTATCAAGCGCGTCAGTCTCATAATCACTCTCAAGAGTATGGGACAGTTTGATGCAAATCTATTTTTAGGAAAAAGTGTAATAAGTAATTTATTATGTCACTTCTGACCAGAACTCGACCGAAATCCTATATTAGATTAAAAATGTATAAATATAGTGTATTAATTCTAATTATTACCTTCGGTAAAATCATTTCTTAGCTTTCCAAAAAAAGTGTTTTAATGTCCCCGAATTCCCCCTACTTAGTAAAAAAGTTAACAATTCTTTTGAATGAAAAAACGCATTATGTCTTCTTAAATCTAATTCCCCCTTTCTTTCATTCTTCACATTTCTGAATATCAACTTCATTCAATTAACAAACATACAATATTCAAATCCAAAAGATTACTTTCACACCAATTTAAACTAAGCTATCAGCATGGAGAAACACAGAAGTCACATATTCAATTCTGATACTTTTAACTTTATATATGTGTCCTGGAGAAAAAAAAGAAAAACAAAAGAGATATATTAAAGAGTTATAATAAAAACAGATTTCAAATTAAGTTTATTTAACTTGATCTTATTAAACCAAATACACAAATATAGCCTGCCCGCAATAGGAAAAAGTTCTCAATAGAATATTTCAGGATATTTTTTCAGTAAATATGAGTGAATGTACTGATTCCTTTCTTAAGAAACTCATAATGATTGCTTTTTTTAAAACAATAAAAATTTAGTAAAATTATTCAGTGTTAGTTATGCAAGTTAGCTTGTTATCAGTCGATGGACAATTGCCTTCTTGATCATAATAAGCACATATTTTTTCTCCAATCTTTTTAATAATTTTTTTCTCCGAAAAATACCTTTCAAATGTGTCAACAAAAAAATGTTGCTCTGAAATATTTAATCAAAAATCTTTTTAAATAATTTCAAATTATTTGCTCACTACTAAATATGATGAAAGCATATCTTCACGGTGTAATTTAAGTCACTCGAAATATTCATGTTTTACTGAAGTTGACAAAAACAAAACCTGGAGTATCTGTTGTTTTTTTTAAAAAATTATTTACTTTATCAGTAAAATCTCTCAAGAACCACTCATGATTAATATTGATGCTATAGATTAAAATTTAAATGTTTTTGTATTCAAATACCGTCTGTAAATACTTGTTGAACAATTATAAAAACATAAGAATATTTTTAGAAAAATAAACTTATCTCAGTATAGAGCAATTAAAACGGTACTGGCTTTCTTTGAAATAATGCATTGCATTGATCTGTTGCTTTTAATTTTCTCTGTACAATATAGCTTTTCAGCTACAATAGATTTCCGAAATCGACACCTGAAATAGTATTTTATTTTTTGAAGTGAATTGATAAACAATTTGAAGCGGATTGATTAAACATTTTTCTATAAAATTTATTTACTATCTCAATTTTCACAGGAAAACCATTTTAGAATACGGTATTTAATAATTATCAATGAAGAACTATTGGGCCATTTAAATCTCAAAAAAGTTGGTACACCATGAATGGGAAATAAAAGAACAATCTCAATGTAATCTGTTTAATCAACAGTATAAAAATCAATCAATAAATCTAAAAAATCTTAGCATTCACTGCATAGAAAATTATTTCAATATTCTATTCAAACATTATAATTTTTGGAATAATTTTAACAATCAATTCTTTCAAATCACTGAATAATATTTGGTATCTCTAGATCTACATTGAATCTGCTAGAAACCTTTTCATTGATTTTTATACTTTGGATTTCAAAATCAAGAAGGAATCATTTGGAAGGAAAAATATTTTTCCATTTACATTGATTGATATATTACTAAACTGTTCTTCTCTTTACATCCGTTGAAACATTTGATGGCACCAATGCTTACAGATTTCAGAACATAGAACTTATATTAACAATAGCATATGTAAAGAGAAAACTCTAATTCTTAAAATGGTTGCATCTTTCCACAGATTTGTAACTTTGATGCTAATCATTCCGAGATTAATATTTCCACGTCACGAGTCTTTTCCTGTTCACTTTGAAGTATGTGTTTGCGAATACATGTTTATTAACCTAGAATGTTTGAGAAATATAATTATCTTGCCAACAATGATCAGAGGAAGTATTCCATGATTTGAATGCCAAATATTGCCTCTTATTCGGCTACACTATTTTCTTTTATGTAGAATAAATTACAGAGTTTCTACATAAAATTTGGCATTCTGGTATATGTTTCATCTGTCTATGTCCCACCCATTGTCAATTCTGTAAGATGTTCTTCGCAAATTTCATACTTACCACTTTCCACTTGTAAATTCATTAATAAGATGGTTTTTTACTAAAAGTAGATCCTAAATTCTAAGGATGTAGTCAACCGGAAGGAGTTACTAAAACGTTTGTAAAATCTTAAATTAAACAACATAAAGAATAGTTCATTTATTAAAAAATGTGACTATAACTACTATATTGAAACTGAAAATTAACTGTAAAATTTTAAATTTTTAAAATGATAGATTCATATAATTTAGTATGTATTAGAAAAATTATTTGTTTTCAAGCACCTAAAAGTGTGAAGTACTGAATTATTTAATAAATGTATTACAAATATAGAAAAATCAAAACAAATTCTAGACGAAAAAATAACAGTTAAGTTTTCATGTATCGATTTCTCTTAATTTTGCTAGAAAAGATAATAGAAAAGATATCATTATTATACTTCATTTATTGTTAAAATCACATTACAGTCATTTATAATTTTCAAATGCTTTTCTAATTTTAATGTGATGGCAAATATTTTCTTTTACTGCTTTTCTTTACTGCAATATTTATGCCTTCAATTTGATTATATGAAGCTAAATAACAGGTGAAATGCAATAAAAGTAATATCGTAATGAGAGAATATGAAGGTTACAAAAACACTACATCTAAACGTATTAAAAAGTTCTGGATGTGTAAATAAGTAAATCCTAAAATCAAGAGTTTCAACAAGCAAAATAAGAATAATTTTGATATTATTATACCACAAGTCTGTGATAAACTTATTCATGTTCCGAAATTAATAACAATTTACAAATAATAAGATATGATGAACAACAAGTAGGCAAGAATGAAGATTAAACTGGTTTTTGATTTTTAATTTTAGTGATTGAAAAATAAAAAAAGAAGATGGATTGAGAAACACCTTCACAAACATAAAAAACGTGTATTAAACAGTATTATTTTTTCCAATGATTAAATATTTAATTCCCTAAAATACAAGTTATTTAACAATTATGAATATGTATCATCAGAGAGTAGTCATAACGTTTGTAAGAATATTTCAGAAAATCACTCTTTAAAGCACTGTTTAGCAAACTGAAATGGAAAAAAAAGTAAGTGAAATTTAAAAGGTGGACAAAACTACAGTAGTAATTTTCTAGCTGTTTCTCTGGAAAACGTATTCGTGCTTTAAGTCAGAATGTTTATTTTTTATTTCATATGTGAAAGATTCTTTTCCTTAACTTTGGTTACAAAAAGAAAACATTAATCATCGAAGCAAATGAAAAACACATTTTGTTAGTTCTTATGATAAATAGCTTACGTTCCTCTAGTGCCAACCTTTGGGAGATGAGAATTTCACAAAACGTGTTTTCATTCCCACTGATAGAATAAAAACACGTGTAATGTTAATGATCACTGCAATGGGTTTTTTTGGACAAATGCAGGAAGATATTTAGAATATTTTCTTTAAAATATACACAACTCCTACAAAATGAATGATGATTCTAAATTTCAGTGCCAGGCATTTTGCATGACAATGCAGTGATTTTGCATGACAAAACGGCGGTTTTCTTGCGGATTTAGAATCGCTGTTGTCGCACGCAAAACCCAATGGAATAAAGGAACAAACAATACGTTTTATATAAATCTAAGGCACTTGGATATGTTAAAATTTTTATGCTCCGAATGTCAAATTCTGTGTTTTATGAAATGCCAAAGAATTCAAAATTGTTGTAGACACAAATGTATATTTTGCAAAATATCAGGAATATTTTTATTCACTATTTTGCCTTGCAAAGAAACGAGGAAGCCTCAACTATTTGCTGTCATATAACAGAATTTTGTTTATTTTCAAAGTTAAAAAATTGTGAATTATAATTCTTCTGTCAAAAAAATTGATATTTTTCTTCATTAATGAAATGTTCTGGAATTGGAAATTTTACATTGGGAAGTAGTCTGAAAAGTGTTACAAATCTACATGAAAACAACGTTTTACGTTCGTTTTCCATATTTTCATTCGCGTTTTCTGATTTTTTTTTTCATTCGAAGAAATTGAAAGTCGTGTTTCTTTCGCTACATAAAAAAAGTTCTTTCTTCTTTATCCTCCAAATTTAACTAACGGAGGTTTCATCTCTTTTTCCTGTAACAGTTATTCGATCTTTGATTATCTGGTTCAGACTCTTATTGTAACTCACATGTGACTTATTCCGTATTCATTTCTCTATAGGTTGCAAAAACTTACGTGTCTTCTCTTTGTGAATGACAATCATACTTATTTTGATTTCAGATATACCAATTCCAGCGCATTTATGGCGTTCTTCAGTAACATAAGTAACAGAATAGGAATATTTCGCTTCGGAAAAAAAGAAGAAAAAATACGATCTTCTATCCATTGTTTATTTAAAAGCACAAAATTTAAAATTCAATTTGTTTACTTAAAAACGCAAATAAAAGAATACTTTCTGCCATCACATAATAATTTAAAGTCTGAGTAAATATTTATCAAAAAATTAAAACTTTAAACCAAAAGACTGCTTCCATATTCCAGTAGAAATGTCAAAAATATGAGCTAACAGTCCATGTAAAATAGATGATGAAAAGATAGTAACAAAGAAGGAAAAGATTGAATTTTTTTCTCATGTTTCGTTATTCAATTTATTTCAAGGAATTCCATTCAATATTTCTTTCAATCTCACGTTTCAAATTAAAATTTCAATATTTTAAAATCTTGCTATTAATAGCTTTGTGAAGTTTTTTTTCATTCTAAGGGAAATCAGAAGTAAATACAACGTCTTCTATTAAATTCACATATCATGACAGGAATTAGTTTTTCTTAAGTAACTACAATATTTAGATATTGTTACGAAGCTGTATAGTTCTTTCTCTGCCATGATAATATTATGACAAGAAAGAGAGTTTTACAAATGTTTTACTGGGAGCCAAGCTAGTGAACTTCGATCTTGGAGACCATTTTGGTGACACTGGCGAAAAACGAAACTTCTGGAAAATTCATGAATTGTGCTCCTATCTCTACTAGGAGTGGAAATATTGAAAACCTTCGAGAGATTACTATGTGATGTCACTTCCTGTTGGAAAAAGTATATAAAGCAAACTCTCAAACCCAGAGTGAACCAGTTGGAGTTTCGAAAGCATAGAAGGCTGGTGATCAAATATACGCTGAGCGCTATTGAAAGTGCTGTGATTGCGATTTATTGGTGATCTCTGTTGTTTATTTATACAAGTGCTGCTCGGTTTTGTCACCTGTGCTTCATTTGTTTTTCTGGAATATTCGTAAAGAATGAAGAGTCATATATTTTTTTTATTATCCTGTTTGTTGGACTGCATTCACTTACACCCTCCAGACGTTTTTTGTAACAATATGAAATTAAAAAAATTGAAGTAATGAATACAGAAGAATGATGTTCCCAAAAGTGTGAATGAAGTATTTAGTTAGTTACTGATTTCCATTTTGAAGCATTGCGGTCTCTGATCATCTATAACAATAATACTCTTGCAGGAGATAAAAAAAAATACGTGAAACATTAAAACGAGAAAATTAATTCCAACTTATAAGGGAGTTGAATTTTTTAAAAATAAACTTCCATCGTAAGACAAATCTTGAAATGTATTTTTGTTGTAAATAATACAAAACGATTTTAGTAAGATCATTGAAACTAAAATTACACAGTAATTTCTACTGCATTATAAAGGTAACAAAAATCAAAAATTTTCAATGCAATACATTACCAATCTCACCTTCCTTTGACATGGCAAATAGAAAATACAGTTCCTGCGAATTAAAAGGGTTATACCTTTAAACCCTCATCTGTACAAAGCTATATTTTTTAAGCTTCAATCTTAGATGTACTAATTAAAATTGTTTTCAAAATACATTTTAATTAATTCTAAGCTCAAATTTGTAGTTGATGCTCATGTGAAAAATTTTCAGCAAACTTTAATTAATTATCTTTAACTAAAATTGCTTAGAAGATTTCTTTATCCTAAGTGAAAGTTATTGATAACAATTGTTTAATTACTCCTTGAAATGTACTCTCACGCAAGAGATTTTTGTTATCTTTCTGTACGAAGGCATAAAAATTATAAAAATTATAAACAGTCAGTCACTAGTCAGGGCAGAACAGTCAAGAAAGATATAAAAGAATAAAAAATTTAAGTTCCATTTTAATTTAAGTTATGTATTGTTATTACTGCAGATTGTTTTAAAAGTAGGCTAAAATAATTTTTAAATTGTTTTAAATGCTGAAATATTAGGAATATGTTTTATAATAGCTAGCAATATTAGTAATCAAAACCATGACTCATGAGAGAATTTATTAATGTTTTTATGACTTCGGATTATTAGAATTTGCAATAAAGGAATTCTTTTCATTATCTTCATCTTAAACAAATAACAGTAATAATTCATGGGATAATTTTAAAAAATATTTTTGATATGAAAGGAATATTTACAATAAAACTCCATTTCTAAGATACATACATAAACACCAAAATATGAAAAGTTAAAGTAAAAATTAACATGCCTTATGACATATAAATTTACTATAATATATCCCGAAATTTTATTCCTCAATAGTAAAAATCGTGAATAAAGATGTTGTTGGGTTCACACAATTGACAACACTGGTAAAGCACACATTGATGTATTTATATTTTTGTTTTAAGAGTTGTGAACCTGGCATTTTCTATTCAAGTTTTAGTTTCTAAATAAACGTCAATTTTCAATTTTGTAATGCAGTGTTCTATCCTGATTTAAACCACTTTCTGTTGAGTCAGGCACTCAGAAGTATGCTTGCTTAACAATTTTGAATTAACAATTTGAATATTTTTCTTTTTTAAAAGCTGAAACTTTAATTAAATTTAGCACAGATTTCGGTGAAATCTTGGTTTGCTCCAGCAGATGTCATGGACTAAGAACCTTAATTTTCTGAATTTTTACAAGAACATAAAAAATATACAAACTTGAATCAAGGACTTAATATTCACCTTTACATAGCTTATGACTGGCGATTATGTGATTTTGTATTTTCTCTGAGATGGTATGTAGCGCCTATACGCTGATCTAATAAGCTGTATGAACTAGTTTCGAGTTATCGCTGTTTACTATTATTATTTAAATATGTTGATAAGAAAAATCTTCTTAAGTTGCTGTGAATTCAAACTGTGTAAATGTATTCTCTACATATTATATCCATTTCATTTCCAAAAGTTACTAAATTAATATAACTCATATATTGGTATAACAAATAGTGACTGTGGCACGGTACAGCGGTATAACAAATAGTGTACAATATATTGTAGTTAAGTGCTGTAAATTAGAATTTCTACTGAACAATCAACTTTTAAACGGTATCCATTTCTTTGTACCAAACTCTTCCTACGTACTACTTTTAAGAATTAGATCCAATCTATAGTTTTTTTTTATTTCTTATTCCACGGTGCACTTCATAGTCCTGTATGTCATATCAATGATCAATGTGAATGCTTATTTTTTCTTCTCTTATAAAAAATAAAAATGCAAAGCACTTCATTTCCACTTACGCGGATTAGCAAAACGATCTGTTTCACATCCTAATGTCTTTTTCTACAGTCCGTGCCATCAGAATCTTCTGTGTCTTTTAAGTGTTTCTTTTATAAAACATTCTTCAGAGTGCGCAGCTTCCTACACATAACTTCTCTGTAATGTCATATCATATTTTGTGGATAGGTAAATAAGATTTGGCACAGCCGCTATAATTAAGCAAATTGCAAGAACTGTATGGCATGAAATATAAAAAACGTAATTTTAAAACGAAGAGCTTTAAATGCATTTACGTTTCCTCTGATAATTTTAGTCATTACTAATTTTCTGCAAGAGTAAAAATATTTCTTTGATAAAAATTGTTCTCGTGTTAAAATACTCGTGACATAGTTTGTTGATAATATTTCAGGTTAATTTTCATTTTGAAAAAATGATTCTTCCAGAAAGGAAGACTTTATATAGACAGGTTTAAAATTTGAAATCGCATTATGTAAATAGCTCCTTGAGGTCATATTTCATTTTTTTTCAGTTTCAGAGAAAGTACACGCAGGATGAACATGTCTTCTGTAACTAAAGATATCAGTCTTCTAAAAGTATAAAAACAAACAAATTTAAAGCATGATCACTCGACGCGACGAATCACGCAAAATCTCGCTGAAGGCGAAGGGATTATGACGTCAAGTGGTTTCGACGAAATGCATGCTGGGAAACAACACCGCACCCTTAGTAACGAAGAATGACGGAGGAAAAATTGGAACGAAAATATTTAACACTTCATAAAAAAATTAATTAAAATTCAACCATAAAAGATATTTTAACCGTTCTTGTTCTAAATCAGGGGGAAATATTACATTCATTACTTCAAAAAAATTAAAGAGATAACTTTATTAGAACGGGGGATGCAGTGAATTTAAATACGAAAACAAAATTTTGCCGCAAAACTGACTATTTTTTAAAAAATTTTCAAAATTCTGTAAATTACGTTTGAAGCTCAAAAAATTTTCTTTAGAAAGAAAATTGTTTGTTCTATCCGATGGTGCATTGATTGTTTTCCAGCGATCATTAGAAACGATGCTACATCGGTAAATGTGCCAAAAATGACCCAAAACAACACAAAACAATAAATAAAAAATTTTCTAGATTAAATTTTAAAATTCTGGTCGAGGTGCATTCAGTCACCATTACGACTACCTGTGTGCCAAATTTCATGGTTGTAAGTGCGATAAATTTCATCTGGACATCGCACACGCACACAAACATTGCCTTTTATAAGTATAGATTTCTCAAAGAAAGTTACTGACTTATTTAACGACATAACAATTCAATACTATAATAATTAAGATTTGAAAATGAAATTAGCCGCAATCTATTCTCAAACAAGGTTTATATGCATTTTGAAACAGCAGGAGGTTCATATTAAGGTTCATTTATAATTTTTTATGCTTCATTTTTTATACCAATATAGAATTTTAGTTTCTACAAATCCCCCCTATTTGGGGATAAACACATCCATCTGTTAGTTTCACGCACTTGAGGACCATGATTAGCTTAAATGATTTCCTTCACTTGGTTTCTAAGCGACTGTATTTAAACATGCTGAAATCTGGCTAGAAAATGTGGCGGTTTTCAGCGCTAATGAATCAAAATCTGACCCTTGCGTGATTTGCTTTGCTTAACATTCAGTCTACAGTTCTGCCTTTAGTTAAATCCGTGCCACCAGTGAGCGCATTATTATTTCATAAACTTAATTCAAAAGTTTCACAATTAAATTTCAGCAACTACTACACACACTTCCCTTCCCAACTTCATTTAACACTATATATACTGCATTTAATAATTCAAAGAGATTAAGATTATGTTGCAGATGTCTAGGTTGATGAAAGACGGAACTTTAGTTTCTGAGTATAAGCATGCGTTAAGATTTAGTGTACGATACTGAAAAGCACATTATGTAGACATTGATATATTATACTCAACAAAGAAGCAGATACAGAGGTAAGATCAGCAAATTAGGTTTCTCCCTTAATTAGAAAATTAAAATTTGGTGTAGTTGAAAACAAAATTCTATGATAATTTCTCATAGAAATGCATTTGCATTTCTGGAATTTGTGTACCGATCCTTCTGGCTTTAAATATAGCTTTTAGAATAACTTCATTTCTCAGCTTTAATAGGAAAAGATTATAAAGTTTTACAATACCATGTGTTATTTCAAGCACAAAAGTACAGCTATTGCATTCTCAGTTTTACATCGTTTTTTTAAATAATTAGAGTTTATATAGAAAACTTATATCACGAAATAAAGTTTTAACTCTTTTTGGTTCTGGATGTAATAATAACCTAGTACTACTACTACTACGCCACGTCACATCCCCGTTCCTAGAGCGTAGACAGCTCCTAATCAGTTTGGGCTGGATGTCAGTGGGAAAAGAGAGGACTAGGGTGGTTCCTTTTTTAATAACTACGAGGGGAGAAAAAGAGAAGAAATATTTAAAAAAATTTAAATAAGATTAAAATGAGCGGTATTGTTTTTAAAGCATGCGAATTCTGGAAGAAAAAAGGTGCAGAAAAATTGTTGCTGAACTAGCATTGCACTTTATTTTCTTTTTGATAAATTGAAACATTAAAGGATGAGAATGAAGAAGCTTATAACTAACAGTTTGAATCTTACATACGAGGTGTTAGCTAGCAAAGGAATAATAACCTATTGCATATAAATTTAATTAATCCTGTTTTAAAGCTAGAAGAAGACTATTTTGGAAACGATTTTTGAAATTCATGACTAAGGCGATATTATAAGTAAAAACCCATTCCATTTCAACGTGAGGACCTTTATCTAGGACGACATATCAAACGTCTTCCAAGTCCATGTAGCCAAAGGATCTTCTGTGGAATAGAGTCTGGACATCTCAAGACCGGGAAGTTAAACATCAGGGCATCACACTGCTGACAAATAAGTCGTTTCAGAAGAAGTGTCTCGGCCTCCATTAATACTCACGTAAGTTTGGAGTCAGTCTTGAAAGTGGATCGTGAAGTGGACAACTTTTTCTGATTTTTTTACCATTTTAGTAAATTTTTACCCTTACTTATTGGCTTTAATAGAGCTCGCACCATTTGAATATTATAACTTATTATGGATTGTGCTCTTAGGTTGTTCTTTTGTGGTTATTTTAAGCCATTTAGTTGATTATTTTAATTATGAATAAAGCTTATATGATGAGTTATAACAAAAAAATGGCGATGGGGCAAGTTTACAGACAGTGCATGGGGCGGATTTACACAGTGTGCAAATTTGCTCCATCTCTATTTTTTGTTATAACTGTCACAAGTGGCACTTGCATTACAAAGTCATTCCCAACACCTGAAGATGCGAGGCCATTTCAAAAAGCAGGGCCAAGGAAAAGATGTAACAGAGGTAGGAAAAAAGGCAAACATCATACTATGTCTCAGTCAGTATAATAATGAAAAAACAGTGTGGATAAAAAATTTAAAAATGATAAAAACCTTGTTCTGAAAAAAATTTAGGAAGAATAAAAAAAACAAGAAAACTTTTGATTCTGATGGCGATGAAAATTGTCTGTGTATTTACTGTTTAAATCCATACGAAGGTTGAAGATCTGGCGAACAGTGGGTACAATGTACCGAATATAAGAGGTGGGCTCATGAGGACT
Source organism: Araneus ventricosus (assembly GCA_013235015.1). Taxonomy (NCBI): domain Eukaryota; kingdom Metazoa; phylum Arthropoda; class Arachnida; order Araneae; family Araneidae; genus Araneus; species Araneus ventricosus. The sequence goes on from BGPR01000471.1 coordinate 103,880, forward strand.
GCATTACCATGGCAATTCGAAATATTTTGTTTGTATAAATTGTGAGAATGATTTTGAAAACTATTAGGTTTCAACGTAATTGTTTAAAATCTATTATTTACTTTTTGAAATAAACTAGGCTTCTTTGTATTTAATTTATATTTTAATCACTGTAAGCCTTCTATTTAATCATTTTTGGTGGTGTGTAAACTTGCCCCGGTCTTGTGGCAAGTTTACACAGGTGACATCATGGCAAAGAAAATGTTATAATTACAAATATATAATAATTTAAAGTATTCAAAAATATACACTACATGCCTTAAAATCTAACTAATTAATTGGTAATGAAAATGGAAGAAATATTTTAAAGCCTTAAAACAGATAAATAAAAGTTTAAAAAGTATGTAAACCTGCCCCAATCTCCCCTACGTTGTTTTTTTATAAATGATGTTTAAAAATCCTGATTAATACTTAAATTTAAATGACAAAAGAATTTTTAAAAAGAGTGAATCATAATTCAAATTGATCTGTAAGAAATCTTCACGGGGTCTCATGACTTTAATTTAAGAATGAATCATTTGACAAAAAATTAAAATGCTAGCGTTTGAGGCGGCACTTGAATTATGTTCCACGTTGAAAATTCCTTGAACATTGAAGAATTAACTTCGGATTGTGAAAAGCTTATTATTATTAAAAACCGTTTGTTTTCATTAGATATGTATTTGAATTTAAGACTTAAACACTTAACCAGAATGAGACACTTTAAACAACTTTCTCAGATGAATGGCTGCTGCTTAGTTACTGAGAAATGCGGAAGACAATAAATGGCAGAATGGAGCAGTCATCGACATTAGTTCATCGATTGTTTTTGTTACAACATAGATTACATTCTAATTTCTCTGTATTCACTTTTAATGATGTTTCTACTTTAAAATAACACATTTCTTCAAAATATTAACTTTTCTAGGCATTTAGAATAATTGAACAAAAATATTAAAAGTATTAAGACAGAAGAAACTGAATCAATACTTATTGATAATGATTCGTTATAATTGCGCTTAAAAGTCCAAAACATCGTCATTTCTTCAATTTAAATGCAGTCTTCTTTAATAAGTAGTATTGGGCAATGATGGAAATGATTAATGGTATATTGCCACATGCAAAATAAAAATTATATTTTTAGAGATCGTATTGTATTTTCTGATTTCTATATTACAAAAACTTTAATTCTGAACATTAAAAATTTTACACTTTTTTTCAAATTCTACATACCATTTGTTATTTTTGTTTTTCAGACAATCGAAGCACATACACTCTGTCCCAAAAGTTTATGTACTCTAGTAAAATATATGTTTTAGCAAAACAGAAACGCATACAAACACCAATTACAAATATGTTTATTCAAACCATATGCGACTTGCATTCGAAGAAATATTTAGAAAAAATAACAATTTGCATTTCAATTACATAACAAAATGGAAATACTAGGTGTCCCAAAAGTTTATAGACTATATGACATTTCAACAAAAGGTGTTCAGTACGATTTTTTTAATAGTTTAACGTCTTTCCATTTTTCAGTATGACATCGTATACACGTTTTTCCATCGACCTAATTAAGATTTGTAATATCTCTGGTTCCAACTTGTACCATGCACTTTCAATCGCTGTCTTCACGGCATTCACTGAATAAAATTTCCCTCCATTATCATATACCTTCCGAGACATAATGCCCCCCCCCCACATTCTCAATTGAGTTTAGATTAGGGCTCATCGGTGGCCACTCAAGAACAACAAGATACATTTTTCAAGATTAAATAATTTTTCGTAGCATTAGATGTAAGGATGGGAGCATTATCATGTTGATATTCTCAATTTCGTCCCCCTTTGCTTTCTGTAAATGGCATAAGATGATTTTCTAGTCTTTCTATGTATATAGGAGAATTATGTCGGCCATCTAAAAAGGAGGAACCCATTTGACCGCTGAAACCGAAAGACACATCACAGATCCACCACTACTTTGCCTACTAAAAAGCAACTGGCTCTTTTCGTAAATCATGCCAATATTTGATATTCCCGTCAGGTCCATCGAGGTTCCATATTTTTCCGCTTCCACACAGAAGAACTTTCACTTTATGGAGAAAAGAACAATCAACAGAACAGACACACATGTGCTTTAACACTCTCATTTGTTTTCGTGGACTTCTTTATTTGATTAGATTGTTTTTCATTCTTGTTTGTTGATATTGTACACTTCATACTCATATTTCTTTCCTTTTTAGTTTTTGTTTGTATATGGTTTTATATGATACTCCCCTTTTGTTTCTTGTATATTATCCCTGGTTTTTAAATTTGTATTCTTGTAACCTTTTCCATCTCTCTGCCTTCGCCCTTTTTTTGCTAGACAGTTAAAGAGCGTCTTCCAATGGTCTCTTCCACTTCATGTCCGCCACACTGTTTAAATAACCAAAAGGTTATAGTCGCAGGGGCATGAAGTGGTGTTCTGTTCTATCCATTTGTCACCATATGACATATGAGTACGAGCCCATTGTAATCTCTTTCTAATGTGAAGTTTTGAGAGTGGTAATCTGCGATACATTTTTGAGTGAATCATATAACCAGATTCTATAATTCGTCTATGAACAGCGCTCTTGGAGATTTGCAACCGTGGAGCCCTAGTAATTTCGCAGACCGACATTTTCTGACTCGAAGCCATTCTTTGTACCCGCGTATCACTGCGAATATCGATCACGCCTAGTCTTCCTGAACGAGGTTTTGGCTCATATGGCGTCTTACGAGTTAATATACGATAAATCATACTTTTAGAACGATTTAAAAGTTTCGATATTTCCTTAACAATCTTTCCGAGCAATTTCAAATGCAGAATTTTACTCACTTCTTCATTAGAGAGCTGCGAAGATTTAGGCATCTTGAAATACAGAACAAACAACCGCTTTCCTTTTCTTATAACGTATTTATTAGGTTCCGAACCGACGTCATGATTACCGATACCATATTTGCATTTGTCTATAAACTTTTGGGGCAGGTTATTTCTGTTTATTCTACGATTTAAAAATTTGCATTAAATATACGAGGTAGAACTGCTGTTTTTTCAATATAATCGACATAAAATATCTATACAGGAAGTTGCTTCGAAATACATCATATACAACAAAAAATATAGGCAAAACACAAAATTCTATAAACTTTTGGGACAGAATGTATTGCAACCTGAACTTCTACTTAAATCTTTCTATATGGAAATAAGTTTTTTCAGTTTAACTAATTAAATCGTCGGTTTTCTTTAGTTCTATGGACTATTGATCAAGAATAATGAACGTACTGATCTTTATGAAATAAATCATATGTTTCTAAAATGAAATATTTTTGTCTAAGGAGTTTGTCATGATTCAAATACCAAAGTTGATTTTTCTCAACGTTTTTCTGAGAATGTAACGAAGATTTTAATTTAGTTTTCGGCACTCAAGGTCTTTTCGTATCTTAAAGTACATTTTTGATTTTTCGAGAGAAAGTAATTGAATTTCCATTGTCTTCTAGTACAACTCTTACCTGTTTTGACAAGTTCATTTTTATCCCTTTATTTTGAAAAGATAAATAAAAGAGTTTGATGTATAAATATTATGCAGATGAAGTAAATCTGCATAATATTTTATTCGATTTTAAAAATAAATTTAAAAAGCAAATTTTTCATGTATTTTTTACTTAGATTTGTCTCTAAAAGAAAGAGCTTTTAAGCTTCTTTCATTCAATCCTAAGAAAGCATAACATATGCATATTCAATTCAGATGAATACAAAGGAAGCTTCTGTAATATTTTCTTTATTTTGCTAAAATCGCTATAAAATTATGCCTGGTAATTCCTTACTTACGTAACTCATCATTTACACATTTGTCAAACCATTTGGAGGTTTAAACTCTCTCTCTTAACTCGTAAATTCTGGTTGCATGACCAGAATTGGCTTAATTTTGTTGGAACCTGGCTTAATTTTGTTCCATTATTTATATCAAGGTTCGAAACGACGTTTTTTTAAAAAATTATGACATTATCTAATTTTATTTTAACTTTCGCCGCAGTCGGATTTCTGAAACAAACATAACTGCAAGGTTGTAAATCATTATGCAAGATTGAACTATCTTCATTCATCTCTTTCATAGAACATATCCTTTCCTCCGAGAGTATCAATGAAACCATAAAAGGGAAGTTCTGCAATATTTTCTTATCTTATTGACGCATTTTATAATACTTAACATGGAAATAAAATGTTTCCAGCTTTTCTTTTCATGTCTGGGAACGCTATGAATTCCGAAAATTCCCTCATCTCAGTCGGCACATCTAGGTGCAGCGAATCGTAACGTTTGATCCCTACCCTCGGCTGGCGGTATTTTTAGTATATCGAACCAAAGAGGGCGATTCTCTACTATTTTACATCAGTCAACTTTGCATGGCAGAAATTTACGGATGTAACCGAGAGAGTGGGAGTAGAGGCGAAACAAATACTATTTCTCTAGTTGCTCCAGCGATTTGGAAATTCAAAGCAGAGTATCGACTTTTCAAAAGGCTTTGTTAAGAATTTTGATAGCTCTCTTTATTTTTAGAGGAATCTTTATTTCTCTGCGTAAAATGATTTATTCCTTTCCCAAGTAATATTTTTAATCAGAAATCTACATTCCCTGTGTATCCAATGAACACTCTGTGTGCATTGGATATACAGGAAATGCTTTACTTTTCAAAGAAGAATTTACTATTACCTTATGCAAAAACATATTCTTCAAAATTTTGTTATTTAGTATGAATCAATTAGTTACAAAAATGATTAAATATTTCATTTAAAAACTATTTATAACTATTAATTACTCCAATAACTGTTTAAACTATTCAATATAATTAACATATGTTAATTATATTGTGCAGTTTTATCAATAATTTTTGTAAATAAGTTCATTTATAAGTTGCATGGCGACCTTTCTTGTTGAAATACTTTGTTTCACTCCTGATGTTCAGAAGATATTTATTCACTTTCTATTGATTTCAAGTTCTATATAAATATTAATAGGGAATTTTTACTTGAAGAGTATGCTTACGCAATAGAGGGTTAAATTGTAGAAGACGATTGATTTTTTAAAAAATAGAAACCGCAATTTATTCCCAAAATATGGATATATATTACTGTGGAAGACCGAAATCTGGCAAATGTAGACCAACACAGGTGAATGTCGATATTTTCCGGTGAATGTATTTGGTGATTGTCGACGTTTGCCAGATTTTGTTCTTCCGCCATAACAACATCAGGCAAATATACATTTTTTGGCACAAACTTTTAAAATTTTTCTCTGACAACCAAAGAATATAAATGAACACAAAAGTTTTGATTATAAATTGTTTTGATGATTATTCGTCACTGTTTTAACAATTATTATTTAACACATTTTTTCAAGAATATGTATGATTAATTATTTTTTTGTCATTGAGAAACCCATGAATTGGGAGCGACTCTATAATTTTAGAAAGAACTTGGATTATTATATTGTCCTAAATTTTTGGGAGAGAACGCCAAATGTTGTCATTTTTTTATTTGAAGTTGAACATTTGTTTGTCTATTCACTTTATAAAACTTCTTTTCAGAAGTTTTAGGTAAACATGAACTAAGCAAATTTTTCTTTACGAAACAATTAAAGTAATGGCGAAATCATTCTCTATTAATGAACAACTGCATTAACAAATTAATTTGTTAATAAGTTGATAGATAAACAATTAAAAAATATCAAAAAGGTTCTAATTGTTAATGTCCGAGAAGAGTGATAAATATTGAAAAGATGTATGAAATCGTCTTTTTTCAACCATTTTTAAGTGCCATTACATCACTTAAACTCTAAATTTATTATGCCCAAATAAAACTACTTTATATATGCACTTTATTAGTTTCTTTAAAAATTGAAACAGACCCTAAACTGCAGATGTATATAAAAAGGAATTCATAAATAATGTGAACCAATAATACCGCTCATATCATAAAAAGTATTGCAAATCTTTAAATTATTCCAAATAGGATATATAATTAAATACACGGAAAGTTCGAGTATTGGAACCACTTTCGACTTCCCGAACCTTTATTTCAATTGTTTAGAACTTGAAATAAAATTGTACGTAACGTAACATAACATAACATAACATAACATAACATAACATAACATAACATA
>BGPR01000471.1:111158-166663 GCA_013235015.1 Araneus ventricosus
TAAACTTAACCAATCGAGCTGATGTATGTTAAAAAAATTCGTAAAATAATATTCTCATGGCTGTGGATAAAGAATTTTAAGCAGTAAAAGCTGTCGTTATTCAATGGTACACGTCACTTATCTCACACCTGAGAACGTTTTCTTATTTTGAACAAAACCTGTTTTAAAATTTTCATTCTGCTTCTTTTGACTTTGCAATATAATTAGAGAGTTTCATGCAGCTGTTAATCATCGATATCTACTTTGAAGTTTAATTTTTTATTGATTCATCTTAAACTTTGTCGATTTACATTTCTCCTATTAATTATCAACATTTAATACCAACGGCAATGTTTTAAATAGATATTTTTAGTAACAACACTGTTTCGACGTTGCCTGTTCTAGTTAAAGTACTTTTTCTAGTAAAACCACAATTTAATCATTCTGTCTGATACATGCCATTTAAATTAAATACAATGGAACTGAATCTCTTCGGAAGACACTCGAAAATTTAACCAAAATGACAAATAATTCTTTCTTTTATTTACTATCATTGAGATTTTTTTACTTTTTATGGAGACATTGCCTACCCATAATATAAAATATGAAATAATGGGCAGTGACACGCATTGCCCTGCAGCGTAACACTGAAAGTTTCTCTGCAATACTTTGATTTACTGTGAACAGAATCTATGCTCTAAAAATTACACAAAAGTTTATAATATTTCCTAAATACATTAAACAATCTTTCTCAACTCTTGCTACTAGTTTAGATATGTTACTGTTGTAGAAAAAGAAAAATCATTCATACCTGAAAAACTCATTTGTACCTGAAGTAACCGCAAATTTTGATTGCCTATAACTGCTAGGAAGTATTAATGTAGCATTGGAAGATCAGGTTAATTATTTCCTTTCACGGGTGAGATATCAAGGAAACTTCCTATGGAACAAATTTTTTCTAAGCCTTTCTTCATTACATTTGTTGACGACTTAATAAAATACATCATTTGATGGTACCATAGTCATAAAGCATCCGAACTAATATAGAATATTTGAAAATGTATAAAAAGTGCAAATGTTATTCAGTAATTATAAAGGACTTGAACCTTAAGGAATCGATAGAAATTTCGACTGTTTTTTTTTAAATTTTCCCTTAACTACGTTCATGTATGCTTGGAATACATAACAATCAAGCTAGGATCTAGACACTTTTTTCTGAAATGCGTTATCATGCATATATGAACATGCTAATTTAAATGGTTGTATGCAGACCTACATATATTATCATACTGTTTTCCTGATTAAGTTTGACATTCTACTTAACAAAGTAAAATATGTGAAAAGTACAGTCACCTACAGTAGAGGATAAAAAATAAAATAGAAAATAATAATGTTGAAAAATGTATATACTTTTTCTAAGCTTTCTGAATGAAATCTAACACTAGGCATTTACAACAAATACTACAGCACGGTTTAGATTAAAATTACATTCATTTTTAGAGTTAAATGTGTTTCTGCAAAACGTTGTTATAACAGAATGGTTTAAAAATATTTTAAGAATTGAAGAGACTTTTGGATGGAAATTAAAAGATTAAATGCGGCTTTTAAGTATATGCTACAACCGAAAAGTTGATAACTATGAATTGATTATATTTTTTAAGTGCGCACGAATATTAAGCTTCCATTTCTACAACTGAACCGAAGAAAAATTGAACTGTCAGTAAACTTAGCAAAAGAGCCGAAATAATGCAAAAGTTAGGAAAGTAATTTCTTTCATTTAAATAATAAACGGTTCTACCAGTAACGCCATAAATTCCATTTAGACTCACTTCCTCAACTTGCAACTATTTCCTAAGGAAGGAAACTTGACTCTTTTTATCCAAGCAAAATGTTTCAGAACTAAATTTGATATCAAACCAGGAAAACGTAACGATCCTATCTAGAAACTGAAATGTTACAAGAGTAACGATTCCTTTTAGACATTTGCTAGAACTTCTCTTCTAAAAGAACAACTGACGATAACCATATAATGGCTACCGGGAACTTCAAAAGGAGAAATGCCACCACCTCCAAAATGATTCGCTTTAATAATTCCGAACGAATTAAATTGAATTACTCAGTCATAAAAATGCTCTCCTCTGCAAACTTGCATTAAATAATGTTTTAAAGTACTTCAAATTGAAAGTTGCGTCTATGAAACTTTTTGTTAAAGGACGTCGGTTAAAATGATTTATGGTCTGCAGGATGGAAACCCATTAAAATGAATTTAGATTAATTCAAGAGAAATGTCTAACATAATTTCATAGAATTATTCAAAAAGATTCCCTGCAGCATTTTTATAAAGTTTTACAGAACATAGAACTTGAGCTGAAACGTAGTTCTGATTGACTAACAGAGTTTTACTTAGATTCATTAAGGAAATTCCATTACTTAAAGTGTTTAGTTCTGAAGTTTGAAAGTTACAAAGATTACTCTTTAAATTTAAAGATCTTGAATCATATGTATGTTACTTAATGCGTTATCTTGAGTGTAAAAATTCAAGAAAATGGTTGTATTAACACAAACAAAATATCTCAATGTCGAAATTTCAAAGAAAATGCAAAAACTGTTTCTGACTTTTATCATAAACAATTTTAAGTACGTTACTTCTAACTGTAACAACTTTAATGGAACATACGTTACAGACATACACACGCATTCGAAATGAGAGAACTAATTTTTTTTAAATCTTTTTTATTTCGTGAAAAGTTTTTTTATAGAAGACCATGGAATTCAATCTTTCTCTTAAGCTTTTTGTAGATAGAATCGACATACTATGGGAATTTCAGTGTTCCATTGTAAAAAATTTATCCAAATCAATAAATACATCCAGATATTTGAAAATACAGTCTCTAGAAAACAAAAAAAATATAGTACTATCTGCCTTGTTTTTGAACAATAGAGTCCCATGATTAGGGGATCCATTTTTGATTCTAAGGAAACTCAAATTAAATTAAGCAAAAATTGAAACTTACGTAAATACGTTATTCTACAAGAGAAACGTCATCATGCATATTCTATAGTGTATGTTATTTTTTCAATTTCATAGTTGTTGCAGAACTGGTTTATCTTTAAATTATTTTTCGGCTGACGAACAAAATGTTTAAAGTAAAATAAAAAAAATGCTTTCAACCGCCATAAAAAATGCCGGTAATGATAAAATAACTACACATATGTTGTTTATAAAATATGTAGGATTTCAAAACATAGGAGAGAGTTTTCGAGTTTCCATTCGGCGTCTTTGAAAATTTAAGATAACTGTTGAAGCTAACATTAGAATAAAATGTTACTGAAAACCTTTTAGTAAAAAGTGTTTGAAGATTTCTTAAATTTATTCCGTTTCATATCCACTTTATTTCTTTTCCACAGCACCTTTAATATCTTTTCTTTTTCTTTCTTTTGTTTTCCGAAAATGTCTCAATCCTCTACTGAAAAATCCCATACTTCTTAGCAGTAGAATCCTGCTTTGAAACTTGATCAATTTCGAAATTCTTTTTAGTTTTTTGCTTTTGCCAACGTTTTACGCCAGTCCCTCCTAAATTTAAGGTGTTAACACATCAGAAACGAATTTCAAGGCATACAAGCTCCCAGGGTCCAGTTTATCCAAAAGTTGTAAGGTCAAGAAAAGGCCGGTGGTGAGTTTCCAAGAAGTCCGAAGAGCTAAATGCGGATAAAAAGCTTAGTGCCAAGTGGATTCAGAAGTAACAAACACTTATGCTTCGATAGCTTCCTGGATACCCGTGAAACAACAAGTTCTAGTCTCTACCCCCCCCCCCCCCGTTTCTTCTGTTATCTCACATTCTTGATCATAAGGTGTCGTTTTCCAAGAAAAAATATCTGGTTTGAATTGTACCAGCTTTCTAAAGAGGTAAAATTATCGTCATAAAAGGTCTAAAATTGATTATTATTGCTCGCAGGCTCAAATTACATTCAATAAATAGGAATTCCGCCTACACAAAAAAAATATCGTTATACACAGTAATGTTATACATAGGTTTCAGTGCATTAGTTACGTATATAAATGAAAAAATTAGATAAACTAAACAAAAATTAAAATGAAACAAAAAGAAAGAAAAACGTAAAGACAAAAAAACAGCAAATTTAGACAAGAACAATGACAATAGATCTTTAATCGTAAGAAAGCAACAGCCTCAAGTTGTTGCATCAACAGAAGGTTGAAACGATAATATTTAAAACACATAAAAATATATAAAAATGAATTTCGAAAGTAAAAATTGTTCAAAAAGGAAGAAATGAAAAAGGAATCGAATGGTGAACTTTATCGAAGACCACTCACCATAAAGATTCCAAAATTAGACAAGATTTTCTGTCAAGGGTAAGATTATAAATCAAAATTATACCCTTTGTGGCCTGAATCCCGTCCAAAATCAATATTTGAATCATTTTGATGAATCAAAATGCACAATCCTTAAAATATCAAAAAGTACTAGAGAGTGTGTTAACCCTAACACTCTCTGCCGAAATCTTAGATGCAATACAGACGACGCCAATATACATGAAGCAACAAAAATTAAAAGCGAGCACGTAGCTCCTTCTATGAAGAAAAATTCTAACTAATTAATCAGAATAAAAAACTAATGTTTAAACAGTTTTAGCAAATTAAAATAGAAAAAACCATTAATATATTAATTAGAGAAATTTTTAAACTCCTTTTAAAAAACTATTAATATTAATGAAAGACTTTGGGAATCCGTTGTCTTTAAGAATATTTTTTAAATTATCTAAAGCTTTAACTAAATTAGAATGGTTGTTACATATGCTATTTATTCTATTAATTTGAGAAAATATGGAATTTCTAAAAATTTTATAATGAAGATTTGTATGAAAATTACAAAGTATTACAAAGTATATAAATGAAAACATATTCTCAAAACATTACTTCATACTAAGATGAAAGGAATTGGAGTCTTTTAAATCATTTTGAGAAATATATATACATATATACACTTTTATTGCTTATATTCCAGCTAAACGGTTTTACTTGTATTCAAGCTAAACTAAAACGATTTTAATTCAAGTCAGGTTCAAACAACATTCAGGGACAGATAATAAATTTTAAAGAGCGTGCGTGGTTGAAAAACTAGAATTAAAATAAAACTAGTAAACTTGCACAACAATGAAAAAATAAGAGGCAGGATACTGTTGTTTGTGAAATACTGTTACTTTACCCATAAGAAGCGAACGTTTCTTTTGTACCGAGTAAAAAGGCTTTCACCCTAAATAGCTGTTTAGGTCATAAAACTTCTCTTACATGCGTTTCTTTGGTCATAATTTAGTGGAATGTGGCCAGCATACAAAAAGAGAATGTCACTTTATAAACTGTATTTCCTCTAAACCCTAAAGAATTTATTTGGAAGAATTAGGTACATTTAAAAGCTGAGAATAAATTCTTACTATATAGCACAAAATATTAAATAAGGCGTTTGAATGAAATAGTATAAAGCATAAAAAGCCAAAGCAGGTAATCAGTTTCATAAATAACAAAATGTATCAGCTATAAAAATAGAAAAATAATCAATGAATTAATAGTGTAATATTATTATATCTCTCTGTGTTTCTATAAAAAATTTAGAAATCGAAAAAATAACTATAAAATGCGAACCGACGAGATGAAGTTTTTTCCTTATACACATAAGTAGATTAGTATATTCCTTATACACACAGTAGACACATAGATTATTAATCTAAAATAAAGGCAAATGTATAACATTTTAAGCTCGTATTCAAAGTAATTTTTAAATTTTATTGTTTGTAGAAAAAAAAATATAACTTAGTATTTTTTTTTCTGGATAAAGGTTTCTGAGTTTGGGAGATGGTAGAACAAATATTTACTTTGAAGAATATTCTGCACATGTTTCTTAAGATAAAAACGGTTGGTTACTGATTACCGAGATTGAATAATTGGGCATACATGCGGAGACATATGATGTTCACATTCAACCTTCACTGAATTTAAATTTAAATTATATATTTAATTATTCTGAGATTATGATGAAATGAATAAGTACATATGAGACTGGTTCTAGGGTGGTTAGGAAATATTGCATGTATTTGATGTCCTCCCGACAACTTGCAGAGAGTTGGGAATTGATCCAAAGAGAATCCAAAAAGAAAAGTTAGCATGTCCAGAGCACATCTTGATAATCCCGATTCGAGATTCTCTCTGAAGATCGATGTTAGCGAGGAGGTCCCACAAACAAAATTTCTCAGCTTTGTATTAAAAATTTCCCAAGGTTTTAGAAGGACAAAAATACTGTTTTGAACCACTTATCAATACATCTCCATCAGATATACTCATATCTGTGGCTCACAATTTAAGTTGCGCCACTGATTTGCTGTGACATTTCAATTTATGCTGAAAGATATTTATTTTAAATTTTCACGCCAATGAAAAAAGCGCAAAAAATACTATATAAAAATATTAAAAATACTAGTTTGAAAATATTTCAGAAAAGGTACATCTGCACAGAATTTTCAAGTTCAAGGTATTTTCCATTTATGTAAATACGGAGTTGCATTCATCTGATAACATTCTGTGAACTCGTCAAGCTTAACTTTTATTAAGTAGTTATAGAAAGGTTTGTTTGACACATCGATCAGATACAGATTTTACTGGATATGCGTTAACTTTTTCTCTGTTAAAATATACATGATAATGTGAAACCTTTTTGTATGAAATCTCGTGAAGATTAAAAAAGTTGTTTAAAAGCATATTTGTGAGGCCTTTATACGTAAAAAATGAAGAATAAAGGTAAATATTTTTTCTATATGCAAACATATTTGTGTTGTAACTTTTGAATTTAGTCCAACTTTTTTTCATTTAATTTGTGACAATTGACACAATGATGAACTATTGCCACAATGCCAACTATTTCGTGTATTTTATTTAATAAAATCTTTTGTGAAATAATTTAAATTTGCGAAAAGTTTAAAATAGTTTATTTTATTTTACTAAAACTTTTTGTGTAATCATTTAAATTCGTGGGATGTAATAAACGTTTAAATTTTCTGTTTCTCAAAATACAAGACTCAGGGCTTTCTCATCTGTTTCATAAAATTTTAAACAATTTTATAAATTAACGTAAATGTCTACGATCAATATTTTTGTATTTAAAATCGATGTGAAATTTATTCGTACATCCTGTATAAATATGAATTTATATGTATATTAATGAAAACAGATATACTAAATATGTAAAAGAACAAAAAATGGATCATCTTTATTTTGCACGAATCATTGAAAAAATATGTATTAAAAAATATCCTTTGATGTATTTATATATATTATTTCCTTTCCTCCGAAATTCAATGACTTTGAAAACTTATTCTGATTGCTTCCGAAACATTTTGCAATAAAATTAACAAAAATTAGCAAAACAAATATAAGGAAATACACATTACTTTTAAATAGCGAAGGAATTCTCCTTGAGCAATTCATTGAAATAAGTTTTTACGGAATCACGCTGCGAAAATAAAAAGGAATTCGATGACTTAATTGAATAAATAACCCTTTGAATTCAGTTAAATGACTTAATTTTAAACTAAGGAAAGCGAAAGGAAGGAAATTAATTAAATTTGCATGAAGAACAATCGTCTACATACGTAATTATTTGGGTTTTTTTTATTTCCTTAGTGCCATTAATAGCAGCTATTCTATTTTAATTGCAGAGATAAAGAATTGGGAAATAGCAAATTTGTGCATTGTAATTATATAAAACTGCTTGTTTCTAAAAATAATTTCCCAATTCATTCAGGACTGTCACTATTTTTTAAAGACAAAATTAGCTTTACACCTTCTATGCGTAATTCGAAGAAAGAAATTAAGACAGAAATCCTTCCTTCAGTAAACAGACTTAATTCACTTTTGGACCTAAAGGTGTTAAACGTCATGGATATGAAATTTGATATTTATTAACCTTCGTATTATTATTGATCTCAAAATAAATTTAAACTCCCTTTTCAACGCACTGTAACAATCGGCAATATTATTACACATTGATCTAGATATGAATCAATGCCCTTTTATACTATTATATTGAATAGATTTTTGAAAGGTTCTTTGTAATGTGTTTCACCTCTTTTGGAAATGTAGATAACTTATAAAAAAGTGATGTTTCATTAATCATTGACAGTGAGAAAGAATTTTACTTTCTCTAAGCCGTTCTTAGTTTTATTTATAATTTCATTTACATTTTTGCTCCTTTTACTTTGCTTTAACAAATATATATGCTTTGCGCTAAGAGTCATGAAAACTCTGACGATTTTTCTCTTTTATTTACGTATTTTCATATACCATTTATTTACATTTTAATTACTTGTAGATCAATGTTTCTCAACCAGTTATCGTTTTAGTAATCGCAATTGGATCTTTATTAAATTAAAACTAACTATCAGCAATGGAAATGAGAGAAAAAACATTTTAAAATTAGTAATTAGAGAAATGTCATGAAACTATTTTAATATTAATTCGATTAATTTCAAAAAGAAATATACTTATCTGAATTTTCTTCTTCAGATTCTTAATTATTTAAATATTAGAGCTACAATTCTTAAGAAGCAGAATTTTTAAAATTCCCCAAAATGAATCTTTGAAACTTTAACGTTTCTTATTCCATGCTCTACCTTTTAGCAAATAGAAAATTGTTTTCTGAGGGAAATATAAGCTTCAATTTTCAAAGAATTGAAAGCAGCTTTGTAATTTTAGAAGGTAAATTAATCTCTTAGATAATTATAACCAACCTATAATAAAGATAATAAAGAATAACACATTCAGTTACAATGTTTACAATGATCTCTATTGCATTACCATCCTTCACAGTATTGAAGAACAAAGCTACAATCGATTATATTTTTGGAACCTGGCATTTCTGATTTATGTCTTAATTAATCTCCAACTCGTTTCGGAGCTCTCTCTCTCTACGCTTAATTAGTTTGACTACACGCCTATGTCTACAGTCCCGATTGCAGCGATTTATCAATAAAGATATCAACCCATGACAAATGCGAAGCTTTATTGGAGGTTATTTATTGAGTTTAGAAAATTATGTTATTAATTAAATTGTTTCACCGCTTATTTGGAATCTTTCTAAATTAATTTTAACATTTAACATTTCAGTCCGTAAACATTTATGGATATTAATACCGTCGTTGTAGATCTTACTTACGAGCAAATCACTCTATTTTATAAGCATAGCATCGTAATGACAGATTATTCATTCTGAAGTTTTATTAATTAAATAGCAGTAGGCGCACGGCGTTACCCGTGGCATGATGACTTCAACAAAATAAAACTAAAAATGTCGAGAATGACATAAAACAAAGTTTTAAAAACGAAATTCATTGGTGCATGTATTTAGGGATAAATTAAACATATTATTTAACGATAAATTAAACATATTCTAAAACATAAATTAAATGTATTCTTTAACGATAATTAAACGCAAATTCAAGATAAATTAAACGAATTGTTTTGTTTCACCTAAAATACCACAGAACATTAATTAAAACATTTTCTGGGTTGAATTTTAAAATTCGGGCTTCATGGTGCATAGAGTTACCATTAGTATTACCTGTGTGCCAAATGGCAGGGCTGTAAGTGCAATATTTTACGTTTAAACATAGCACGCGCTCACAAACATTGTCTTTTATACATATACATAATTATTGATTTTGCTCGTTTATTTTTCTTCGCATCAATGGTAGTAAGTGCAGATGAGTTTTTAAAAAAGCAACAATGAAATTATAAAGTCTATTCAAACGATGCTATTAGACATTAAACTGAGTAAAAAAAATACTGATTCTCAGAACAACCAGTTGGTTTGCCAGCTAAAACGGAGTAATAATTCAGTTGACTCAATAAAATCTTCGGATCCTGTTTCAAATAATTAATAGGCGACATTAGATATTTTTAATTAAAGCCATTCAAGGAAATGATTTAAATCTGAAATTACATTACCAAATAGACCATTATATATTTTTGGAAAAAAAATTTAGGATTTATAAAAATGATTCCTATAAACCACGTAAAATGCTAAACAATGAAACCCGGATGAAATTTTGAATGATTTCAAATGACCTCAAAAGATAAAGACAAGCATAATTTCTTTGATATTCGTCTATGGATCGGATGGACAGTGTACACCCTCACAAGAACATCGCTGGATCTTATTTAAGCTTGTATCTAGCACAACCTGCCCTTGTTTTCGACGTTCCCATGCCTTGTTTCCATTGTCCCAAGTGTAGTACTTGGGTACTTTATTGTGCAATAGGGTGAGTGCAAACTCATCTTGGGTGCAAAATATGAAGAAAGATGTGAGTGGCGTTTCTTCAGCTGCTTGGGCCTGTTGAGCAGCATTTTCTGTCTTCAAGTAGACTATCTGACCATTTTCAAGGTGGACACTTTGATGAATCATTGTGGGGTGTCGCTCGTGAATCGGGAAGTTGAGTATTCTCCATGCTGCTTCATTGCTGCTGATGTATCTTCCCATTTGATACTGATCGATTTTATTTAGATAATTTTCTCCAATGCTGATTTCAAATACAGGAGTGTTGGATCCATTGTTGACATACAGACTTACTTGATAGACTTCACAGAAATGAAAGACTTTATGTTGATATGCACATTGAAGATTTTTGTTAACAAAAGGCAGTACGGTACAATCCGAGTATTGTCCACATACATTTCTAATCCTCGGAAACCGATGTTTGCAGTAAATGCCCCATCTAGTGAAGACCTGCCACGATTTAGTGGATATTCGTCCTGTCCTGGTTGTGTTTCTTTCAAGAAATGGCGTGTGTATCGCTTTGTGCAAATCAAACCCTTTATACATGGAGAACGTGGATTTATGCTTCCGCATGGGCCCTGTACCATCTGCTTTTTTACAATCCAAAACATATCTGCGTCTTCTTGTGGATTAGAGATTTCTGCACTAATCAAGTCATCCACTCTGTGAATGTGTAATGAGACTTTGAGACAAATGAGATTGTGGGCATGAGGAAATCCTCACTTCTGCAAATCTATCGTATACATATGACACGCAATTTTTCCAAAATATTTGTGATAAGATTCATGAGTGATTTTTGTTTCTGATGAAAGACTCTTGACAACAAATCATGACGACCCCGTGGATTTTGAACAACAAATAGCTCTTGCTGTTCTCCGTCCAGGTACCTTTTTTAATTCAGTAAATTGCGTTAGATGATCAAAACAAACGTCATTAGAATGATAATTGTTTGCTAACGATAATTGATAGAGAGATTTATTCACTGTTTTAGGGAGAATATATGGAATCTCATCCAGGTCGTACATACTTTCATAACCATGAATCCTTGTGGGAAATGAAGAAAGATATTCATTGCAGGCGGGATGAAATACATAGTTAGAGACACAACAAAAGGAAAAAGGAAAATACGGTGAGTTCCCCCATAGGCTTTCTGTTCCAATGAAACAGAAAGATTTAGCTAATACCATGGGATGGAATATAATTATGCTATGTATTAATGCAACCAAAATGTTGATTCGTATGAAAAAAATATTCGTAAGCATCCGCAATTATTTTTTTTTATATTCCACTTTCTATTTTATTATTTATTTTTATTTTCTTTAATATTTATTTTATCTTTTCAAATTTCGTTATTTAAGAAGAGGAAGGCAACAAAACTTTCCCACTTGGTATTACTAATATAATAGCCCAGATCTGTCTCTCGGTAACGCTCTGACGTCACCAACAGTAAAACTCGCGCCAAAGCACTGCGAGACGTTAAACAGCATTTTTTCATTGTTAGAGCACCTAAATTTAAGTAATTATAAATTTAAAAAGTAATTGTGGTTCTAATTTCAAATTTAATAGCTTGCGCGTGATATATTTTGGACGCCACGTTGCATCTGATTATTTATTGCAATCGTGATGATATACTTTGATAATACTTTTTAGCAACGTTTGACAGGTATAGAAGTTCTTTGTTTTGATTAGAATTCCTTTGAATTTTTAGCTTTTGACTTCCGTTTGACAAGCTGAGAATTTCATGGTTATTGAATTATTATGTACATATTTTGTATATATTTTTTACTATAATTTAATATTTTACAATCATGAATTCGTTTACTATATTTTTTACGATGAATACCGACGAAGAACCCATCGCAAAAAGAAGGCGGAAGACAAACGAAAGGAAAGTAAGATGGTTAGCGAGGTATATATATCTATTTAAACGCGTCAATTTTGACGAGAAATCTCTCGAATGAAGAGGCAATTTTCACCCGTCATACAATTACGGGTGATTTTCTAGTCCATAAATATTATCGATGTGTATTCAAAAGTACGTATAACATCGAATATTTATAACTTCTTATTTATATTATTTGTTTACGACATTGTAAGCAAAGGCAAGTTGCCAACCGTTCCTAATTAGCATCAATAAAAATTCTCTAAATTTTACAAAATATTCTCTTCTACTAACCCCAGGTGTGCCATTTTTTATTTCTTCCAATTCTTTTTTATTAATATTTTCCAATGAGATTTTCCAGTTATAATCAGAAGGAAATCATTAAATTTAAACAATTGTATATTCACTGATGCGTGGTTCATTGTCAAACTTTCTTTTCTATAAATTCGACAGGTTCAAAAAGAAACAATTTTGATGAATTTAGTAACTATATTTACATGAAAAAACGTATAAAATATCTGTTACTGTGAAAGACCGATATCTGGCAAATGTCGATATTCTCCGGTGAATATCAGTTTCTCCGGTCGGTGAATGTTGATAATCTCCGGTGAATGTTTGTGGCATGTGTCGACATTCTCCAATTTTGGTCTTTCACAGTAACATATCTACATCATAAGGAGTTATGCATATAAATAAACCAGTATTTTAAATTGCGCGTAGCATTTTCAATCAATGGGAATGATAACGTGAATTTTAGAAAAAATATGTTCACCTGTTATATTTTTATAATTTTATATATCAGTTAAGAAAAATTTATTTTTATAATTTTATATATCATTTCAGTTAAAAAGGTACGCATTTAGGAAAAATACTTTCTTTCGACAACTTACATGGCCCGAATGTTGACTTATATTTACAGTTTCGGCACGGCTGCATGTCCAATTTCATTCATCTAGCCTGTGGTATTATTCATCTTAGCTGTGGTAAAAAAAAATTATCTCGTATTTTTAAGTACTGTCTTTATTTAAAATTAATAATTATTATTCAAATAAATTTGATAGTGTTGGGCATTCTATGTTGCTCTCCAAGTATCATTATTTACTTATATAAAGAACTTTATAGCATGGAATGAAAATAATTAAAACCATTTGCTTTTTTGCATATAATATGAGAAGATTGATACAAAAATAGGGTTTTTATATAAACAAAAATTAATTGCTATATAATATATTTTATTAAGAATGCTACATCGCAATGGACTTCAGGATTTCTGTAACAAATTATTTCAGTAAACAGTTTATTCCGTGAAACGAAGAAAGAATAAAAAACGATCCTAAAGGGGAAATATATATATCCCTAAAGAAAAACAAGATGTAAAAAAAACTAAAACTCTTCCTTATATTTCCTATAAAAGCTGTAATCAGATACAACTTTTAATAATATTAATAAAGATCTATGCCCCTATCAATTTAGCTGTTAATTCTTGCCTTTGTTCTATATCAACTTCCTGTTGCGTTTTACTGTCACCAGGCCAACTGCGTGGCTGATGATTCGAAACACTATCTCCTTTCGAGCTCTCTACTTGTTGTAATTTAACTGTAACCATTTTTAAAGATTTACTATATATTCTGAATGGAAACACTGGACGTCATGTTCATAAAGTACTCAAAACAGTCAACCCAAAACCAGTCTTTTGGACACGTGAAGAAATTCTGTTTGTAACAGGACACGGTCCATTCCCTTCATTCCTTAACCGTTTCCATTTATCGGATAGTGACTTTTGTGCTTGCGGAGAAGTTGGCGATCCCATCCACTATGTGACATCTTGCCCATTGACTCTCTTGGCATATTAGGAAACCTTCCACTTCACTGGAAAGTCTGTGGTACCAAAGAGTCCTGGAGAATCCGAATTCAAGAAAAAGAATAATAAACATGATTAAATTCATAATAGACAATGAAAATATAATGCGACTGTAATAAGTACTCACCTGTCATTGTACAATAACTCTAGCATATCCTGCATTTAATACACTGAATATATTAAGTCCTTCCGTTCTCAAAAATCTTTAATAGTAATCTTCCTATTCCTTGTATTTCACAATTAACACGCAATGGCTCTCCATATCTAATATGCTACTCCAAACCTGTGCAATGATGTAAGCTTTCTCATGTTGTTCGTCATCATATACATTCATTATTTTTCCTTCATTCACGCCGTGTTATTCAAGATATTGTATATATTCCTTTACTTTGTTGTCAATTCTATGTGTTAACACCAGCTTTGTAAATTCTTCATTGCCATTCTTCTCTTGCTGTATATTTTTTTTGCAACTCAATAAAGTCCACCTTCATCTATACCAACCCGGATAGTAGCCACATGAGCTCTAGAGACGGCGATGTGGTGTGGTGTTAAAGGTTTTGTTTTGTACAGTCAGAAAGTTTTTAAAGATGTTCTGTAAATAAAGTGCGGTGTTGGTGAACTCGCCGTTTTTATTGGATTTTTATCAGTGATCCTCTACTCGCTATTTTAGAACCTGCATAACTTAATAGGATTTGTAAGCTACAGTCCACTAGTTTACGGTTAAAAAATTCTTTTAGCTTTAATTTTATGGGCTTGTTTTCTTTTTAAACAGATATTGACTTTTCAGCTTACGAAATAAAGTGCTGATGCTTACCTCAGCAAACACATCACAAAACAAGTCAAGTGAGATCAATACCTCCAATGCTACCGATAAAAGCCTCCCTTCTTTTCTCAGTAAAAATGTCATTGTATTTTAGCAGCAAAGCAGAAATAAATGATAATTTCTCTTTATTCTTTCTCTTGCTAATGATTACTTACTGTATCTTATTAGCATTCATAATAACAATACCTCTAATTTTTTTTAAAAAAAATGTAAAATATGAGAGTTTAGAGATTAATAAAAAATGTCCTATCTCTTCAATTAAATGCATCTTCGCTTTTTTGTAGCATTTCTCTTATAGTATAAATAATGTGAATTTACGTCATTAATGTCTTTATAACTTATCACACGCTTTGGTTCTCTTTTCTCTAGTAGATGAGATTGAAAACGGCACAAACGTATCCCTCTGCTGTAAAATCTACTAAGACTCTAATCTTCCAAATTTTACCTTAAATCCGTATAAACATAAAATCCTGTGTTTGATATTAAATATTATGCGCAGAACGTTAAAATTTTGAATCATTTTGCAGAAGAATGCAGTTAGATGAAAACAATGACCCTTAATAAAACTTCTATTATGCATTTCGTTTATGGCAGTACAGAAGTTACAGCAGAATATTTTTCCTCTTCATAAGGACTACTAAATATGCAACGAAATTAAACAATTAAAATTGCCTTCCTCACGCAGAACTAATCTCCGGTCTTCTAACCACACCCTATTTGTTACAGCAGGCCGGCATATAGTTACGAATACAGAAAAGGCATCCTTTAAGTATACACTAATAAAATATAGACGAATATACTTTAAGAACAGACAGTCACACACAAACACTTAAGCTTCATTGGACAATTATTCTTTTCTCCGTCTGGAACACGGGGATTTTAAATTTTACTCAGATTTTTGTTGTTGTTATTCAGGGTTGTGCAAGACGCAGTAACTGTTCAACACATTGAAATTAATTACAGAGAGATAAGTCTCATTTAACGACTTTGTAATTCGTTAACGACTGAGTAGTTAGAATCAAAGTCTCTCTGTGGTTAGATAACTCTAAAGAAAATACCAACGGTAACAGAACCATATTTATATGGTAGGAATTTCAGGACATGGGAAATGGGTAAAACAGAAGATCAACAAGGGAAAAAAATAAATATCTTCTTAAAATAAAGATTTTTATCTTATAATTATGCAACTTTCTATGTCTTACACCTTGCAAAGATTAATTGAATTGACAACTGAGCGTATCTAATCTTCCAAATTTTACCTTAAATCCGTATAAACATAAAATCCTGTGTTTGAAATTAAATATTATGCGCAGAACGTTAAAATTCATACCTTCATTAACATATATTACTTTCCTATATCACTTAAAATTTGTAACTGGCATGCGTATTGACTATAATTAATTATTACATGAATACAAAATCATTTTTATACCAGAAATAATTCGCCAGTGTTCCTGTTCGTTTACCTTTGAAACCATTTTGCCATGTTCCCTATTTTTTTAAAGGAACTCCATGGATATTTAACTTTCTTATGATTCCCCAGTTTATTTTTCTCAACAATGCTTTGAATAGGAATACTTAATTCTCTCAGCCCTTATACCATTCAAATTTTTCTTACTCAAGTCTACAAAATCCTTTAATTTAACTCCAGACAGAAATCTCCATGTTTCTTTGGAATTTAATCAGCAACCTAATATAGCATGATATATGCTGTTACTATCAAAAATAAAGGTGTATCTAATATGTATCGTTATTCATTAGCTCTTATAATAAATCCCTCCCATCCTCATTACGAGATAATAGATGCTGGGCCTGCAGTGTGCACTTTATTACTTCGGAAGAGAGAAATGCCTCTAGGAATATGGAAGCCAGCCTCATTATTCCATCCATCTTTTTATGCAGGTAAAGTCTATTCCCAAGCGGTGGTCTTCTTTCAAGAAGTAGCCTCATTCATCTTCGCAGCAAAATAAATATTAGAATGGCGGTGTCTTGTATGCTTCAGCATGCATATATAAAGGACTCAAGAAATCCTCGTATACTTCCAGATATAATTTTATTTCTTTGTCACGTGAAGCAAATATAGGGTATGATTTAAAAACTTATTTAATAAAATCACTTAAAATTGAAATATATTTTTATTTTTCTGTATCATTATAAAAATGTGAATGGACATTATTTCAGATTTTAAATATTACTTATAAATTCAGAGATTTAATTTAAGTACGTAATATGCATTTAATTCATTATGATTTATGCATCGTTATGTTGTCATGAAAGGCAGCATTTTAAATCAGAAATAATGGAAATATTTTGTAATACATCGGATCGCTGCTAAATGCGTTTTTAATCGAAGGCAATAAATGAGTTATTAGCATTTTTATTTAATGGTGGTTTTATTTATTCAAAGAAATGTTTGAAACTTTTAAATAAAAATATTATTGCATATCGGTGGGAATTAGAAATTCTTTTATAATTTTGATATTGTCTTATATTAATATAACACAAATTTATAATCGTTTTATTATTTGTTCACCAGAGAAACAAAACTGCTTTTCTCATGTCAATGATTTTTTCGAATAATGGAGCATAAGTTTTGACTGGTAATTTAACAGAGAACAAATCAAAAGGAAAATCAAATTACCATGCTGAAATTTAGAAAAATTGGCGTTGCATAAAATTTCAGTTACATGTAGAAATGACTTAGAAAAGGGATATTACAGTTAACAAAATATTTGCCTTAAGTTATTTGATATAAAAGTCATGATGTTTTAAAGGAATATTTTAAAAATTAATACGCAAATGTCATTGCAATAATTGAAGAAAAGAATTATTATTATTTATAATTATTTATTCCAACCACATTAAGAAGTTTATTTCCATATTCCTAAGAAAGTTTTAACCCATGCAGCTACGAAATTCCATTCTCCATGTTTGCATTTTCTGTACTCCCAAAAAACCGATCACAAAGAGTCACAATTTCTCTAGGAAGGGGGACGTGTTGGTGGTGTTATATACTTCCAAAATTAGATTTCATGTTGAAAATAGAATTAATTCCTTTTGAAAGTTCATTATTTAGTGCTACATCTTAAATTCACTTTTCGGTTTGTTCAAAAAAAGAATAATGGCATAGTTTATCATGTAAACAATTGACTCTGCACCTCTTAACCCTTTGCGGCGCAAGGCATTAACGTTTTTGAAATATGATGAAAATATATCATGCATGACTTTAGTTTATTGTCTAGACATAGAAGCTACAAAAATCATTTTTTAAAAAACCTTACTTCATTCCGAAGGAGGTCGTCCCTCTTTGGGGTCATCCCCGCGTTTGAGAACCCCCTTAGATACAGCCACCTTGATACATTCAAAAAATATCGTTGAATCTTACAAAAAATCATAAATTAAAACTTCAAGAATATCGGAGGAAAATTTTCGAGTTAATTTTCCAACATTGCAAACGTCCAGAATTGAAAAAAATTCTTATCTCTGATTTAAGAAATTTTCCCAAACTTTCTCTCTAATAATTCCTATTCCAAAACGAAATTTCATAAGGCTGCTATATACATTCTAAAAGGAGTACTATTAGCCCTATCCTAAACCTATTATTTTCCATTTGTAGTTGAATTTAACGGCTGAGAAGCGAGTGAAATTAGACTGCGCCGCAAAGGGTTAAATAGTTTAAAAATATAATTATAGACTTTACTAGAAGCGAGAAGTAGCAGTTTTGTGCAATTTTTCTGATGCACAGAAATTTGTAAGTATCACGTTTGTCAAATCTCGTAGTGGAAAATATTCCTCTTTTAATGAACATATCGGCTATTTTTTTGTATTCGAACAGAAAAATGTTTTCACACA
The DNA here is from genome assembly GCA_013235015.1 of Araneus ventricosus. Taxonomy (NCBI): domain Eukaryota; kingdom Metazoa; phylum Arthropoda; class Arachnida; order Araneae; family Araneidae; genus Araneus; species Araneus ventricosus. Next base: position 129,899 of record BGPR01000471.1, read on the forward strand.
ATCATGAAACAATAAGACAATTAAATGATAAATCCTGGTGTAAGAAACAAATTTATTAAAGTTGCTAAATTATCTGATCGATAAGTCAGAAGATGCTAATTTTTGGGAAGAGCGTGTCTATTAAAACCAAAAAAATTTTGTTTTAAATGTTACAACTGATCTCTTTGAAATTGATACTACCTACACGACTCACGGACCAATAAATGATTATTCAGTCAATTACGGAATTAAATTGCCATCATTTCCCCTTTAGCAAAGATATTGATTGTTATTTGTTCGTTGTTATTCGATATTCTTAATGCATTACAATATAGCGAAGATATCGCAACAATACTGTACATCGTCTTGTTCTATTTGTATCAACCTGCAAAGATCCATGAAAAAAAGAAATATAACACTGAAACAAACCATTCTGAAAGAACTTTCTTTCTCCTCAAAAGGATAAGAGATGTGCTAGTTGTCCCAATGTAGGCTTGAATTTTAGACCAGTTATGGCAATTGGAATGGCCGGTTAAATATTGTTTTTCGTTGAACAGTGTGAAGTGTAGTGCGCTTCTTACGGGCTAAAATATTTCTGCATCTGCACGGTCCAATATCTGAAGTTGATGGTGAACAAACAATGAGAATATCGCGAAATGGCATCCATCATTTGAATCTTGGAAAGAGAGTTTTGGAATCAGTCACAGTTCACAGAGTGGACGCCTACGTTCATCAACAACGGAAATTTAATTTGTTCCTAATGATTACTACCTTTTCCCACGAAGGCAGGAGTACTTGTCAGGACAAGGGTTTATTCAGACGTCATGAAGTCAAGACAGCTGTCAAGACGTGCCTAAATGAGTGGAGACAAAAACAAGTTTGGACACGAGACAAGAAAGCGCAAGATAAACAAGTTAGTCCTGCGGTCTGATAAATACTTCAATTAACTTGGAGATTACGTGGAAAAAGAATGTGTTGGTGCCTCAATTGAATCATGTTTGAAATTAATTCTAGGAGTTAATTTATAACTTTTATATGCATTTTCTTTTTTTTAATTAATCTACTTATAGAAGAGAAGAGAGATTTTGCGTCAACAAATTTTAAAGACTATATTCCATCTTTTCTTCCTTTAAATTTGTTTCACATTTACTGTTTACTTACAAATAAAATGAGGAGCAATCCGTTTCATTTTCTTGAGTGATAATATTTACCTTCACAAGGATGTCTGGTCCTTTTAAATATATTGATAAATTTCGAATAAATTAAAATTAACCCATTATAATTTGTATTCTATTATATGTTTTTAAAACTGTCCAGTTATGCCATATTTATGTAAATTCGTGCTTCTAAATGTCTCTTTTTGAGAAGCAGAATCTTCTTTCTCCGTAATGGTACTAGTGCAAACTTCAATAAATTTTGTCGAAAATGACCTTGCCCTAATACCTAGATTTATCGTGCTTTATTAATATTTGGCGCCAAATTTAGAAATTTCGGTATTCAATTAAGCAAAATTTAATATTTATTACATGGATAGGAAATATAGTTAAATCCTAAGACATCAGAAAAAAGTAGTTTTCAGAAAAACGAAAATTAGTAAAATGGGATTAATATAAATCTTTAGGGACAAGCAGTATTTTTGAAGTGCGTGAGAGGAAATTGCTTCCCTACTGATAAATCTTTTCTAGGAGCCAGATCATGCCATCCCATGATAAGCATCACGTCCATACTTAAGACCGCCTCCGGCCGTTCAATATAGTTTACGGTTGCTTGAATAGCATCTAATCCACCATCTGAGTCATTTTAACACCACAGACTCTGAACAGGGGCTTGGATCATTGTTATATAATTCAGAAGCATGGCGTTCACTTGTTGGCTAACTTTTCTCTAGATGTTTCTTGCGAACAGTAGTCAAGACATCCATAAAACTTTAAGCATTTCTTGGCAATTGCACCTTATGTTCTGTGTTTTAAACTGGAGATGATCCTTTGGTCTATCTCAAGCGTGCATAAATATATGCACTATCTTTGAGTTTGCGTTCTTACAAGAAAAACGACTTTACCTTGTATATTTTTATTATCAGATACAGCGAAAGTTTTTGGCATAGTTTCAACAAATGCTCCAATAAAATCTTAATCAAGTATTCTAACTGGTCCTTTGGCAATATTGTATCTTCGAATTTTGCAAACCCCAACACACCAACATTAAGAAACCAGGACACTTCAATAGAATACTTCTTAACTGTGCAAAAAGTGTTTGAAAATAACTGCTTTGATATTGCATGGAAGATTGTTGCATCTCTTATTACAACATATTTGTGTTTTTTGTTTTATAATAGAATCCTTCAAATAAATTCATTACCATCGCTTATTATTTTAAATACTTTTTAACAATAGCAATACACCTTTTAGTTAAATATGATATATTTTTTAAATTAATTATACTTCTGGTAATTTGCTTTAAAATTTATATAAATATAAGCGATGACATATAGAATTTTAAGATTTCCCGCATTAAGTACCATTGTAATGTTTTACTTAAAAGTAAAACTCACATGATTCTATTTATAAAATAAATTGTATATAAATTCATGAGAAAGGTCGAATAAAATCAGAGTTTATTCCTTCACAAAAAGCTATCATGGTTTGAATATAATAAAACTGAAATTTCCTTTAACTTGCTTAGAAATAATTCAACTCTGTTTTCATGACAACATTGCATATAGCACGTCTGCTACATTTAACTGTACTAGATAACATCTGTCGTTATGCTGTTATTGTCGTTTTTTACTTTCTTTAATTTGCTTCACTTTTCTGATGATTCTCTTGCGAACCTTAATGTAGTTTAAATGTTGATCAGAATATTTGTTTCATAAGGCATAAATTCTTTATATATGCTTCAATATACAATAATAATTAAATTTTTATATAATCCGTCGTTCAGCTTATAAATGAAGTGTACTCATTATCTTTATACTTGTAGTTATATTTTAGTTCCTTTATATCATATTATTTAAGCATTTTTAACGTGTAATAAATTTCTTTATTTCTTTTGAGAACCGATAATACTGCGGTACCCGTACCAATTTTTAAAGAGTCGATTTTAGGATCACAAAATATACATGAAGGGGCTAGACGATACCTCAAAATATGCCCTGCTTCATCTTTGACTCAGATCAGTTAGTTGCAAAAGATACTATAGGCAAAAAGTTAAAAATAAACATTTGTTTCATATTTCAAGAAGGTATATTGTGCAAAAAGAACTCGTCAATTGAAACATTTAAACACTTAGACATTTAAACAAAAATATCTGCAAATCAGGAATCAGGACGACTCATCTCGCATCAAAAGTTACCATGCAAACACAAGAACATGCGGTGAGTAGAAGCACACTTCCAGCAAGGAGAGAATGGACTGCAGGTATAACTGGATTACTGTGTAGCTGATGATTAACATACTGGTACAAGCTGCATCATTTGCTTAAGAAGACATCTAAACTAGTCGGGAAGGTTCGTGCTCCACTTAAGCGAGATGGCTGACACCGTTTGCTGTGCTGCTGTAGATCCAACCAAGGAGACTCATACTTTTCAGAAGTGAGATGGCTGACACCTTCTGCTGTGCTGCTGTAGATCCAACCAAGGAGACTCATACTTCGCTGAAATGAGATGGTTGACACCGTCTGCTGCGTTGCTGCTCTGACGGAACTGACAAAGGCACTCGTATAAATACGTAGACCAACAGTGCGCGCGCAGCACATTTGCATCTTGCATGAAAGAATAAAGCTCCTCCACCTGCCGTTTCATGGCAAGGTAAAAAATGTGGTGGGTGAAATGCAATGTCAAAGATAAAATGTTCGAGAGGCCGCCCCAGACAACACTGTACGTAATTATTTCAATTTTTGTAAGATCATATGAATATATACAGACAAAAAGGAATTGTGCAATTTGTTGTTATACACGTCTTAAATATTTCACATATACAGATTTGAATCAAGTTCTAAAGACATTCTTTACCTACACGGTGCAATACTATACTTGTTTTCATAAATTTAATTTAGACTAATTTAGTTATTGGTGAAAATTATTAATTTAATACATCGTTGCTAAACATGCAGCACCTCCAATCTCAATTTTTTGAAATTTCAAAGAGAAAAGAAATAATCAATTTTTCGCAACCAATAACGAATATTTCTTCATTTTTTTAATATACGATATGAAGATAAAACCGCATGTTCCAACCAAATGTGAAAAAAATATAATATCTATTGCTTACCATTAATTTTAATCAAATTTTTTCAAATGTTTTATTGCGTTTCTTGCACTCATTTATTTAGATTTGCACAATACTTATCGAAAAGTAAAGGAATAAAACAGTGAGAAATTATTTCTGTTAATCTCTTTGCTCCCGGGATATTGAGTTCAATATATGTTATAAATATAGTATGAATTGAATAAACGTTGAAATAAAAATATTTATAAGTTGATATCAAAGAAATCACCTCAAGAAACCAGAAAGAAAGAAGTTTTCATTTTATGAACGATGAAATAATTGCTTTAGCTCATATTCTTCATTTTTTCTTAATCTTCCAGCAGGCGAGCCCTTTATACCAACATTATAAGTCGAGCGTATTTCCTAGAAATGCTTTTGTAAAATATCAATTTTTATGAAGGTAATTAATAAAATTATGTTGTAATTGGATGAAAATTAATAAGTACAATCATTTTAAAGGATATTTATTTAAAAAGGAATTGAAACATTGTGAACATAAAGCACAAAAGCAATTTAAATCAACCAAAAATTAGCTGAATGACGTGAGAACAAAATAAATTAAATTACCAGTATTTCAACCGAAATATATACATTTGTAATATAAAACTGTAAAGACAGTATGGAAGTAAAAAACAATTGGAATTTAGGTATAATAAGCAAGAAGTCATTTTCATAGTTATTTCATTGCAACGGTCGCGCGTATCTCTGAAATACAAATAGCAGATTCGGAGATTCCTATTAAGGCCTAGAATTCAAAACGATGACTGACAGTTCGTCAAAAGGAGCTGTAAGAATAGCCAAGGTCATGCTTTCGTAACACCCTCTGGTAAAAAATATAAAACGAAATCCATCTCTAGTGTATTTGTTACATACGCCCGCCAGCTGATAGGTTAAAATTTGCTTCTACTCACCAATAAATAAGCATCTGCAAATATATGAATCCAAAAAAATTACACTGCATTAAGAAACTTCATACATTTTCCATACACAAAATGAATGGCGTTTTTTCATGTGTTATTCTGATATCGCTTTTTTGTGTTTTTACTAATAATGAAAAACTATCAATAGAAATGCAGACTGGCATGTCTTGGAAAATGAGAATTGTTTTTACTGCCATTCTGTGTAATGAATTTCTCTTAAGGTTGTTAACGGACATGAATTGAAAAATTTAGGGATGGAGTAGTTTAGTATTGCGGATGTATCAAGATTTTTCTAATTCGAATGCTTCATTCGAAGTTACTGGCACATTTTTTCCAGGTTGCTTTGGAGCTGGAAACTGCTGCCATTTGTGAAAATGGTGCAAATACATGACAGTGCGACCATCCTTTTCCTTGTCGAATCTTTTTCAAACATGCGTTCTAAAAATTCTAATTTCTGATGTCGTACCTCATTTTTATTATTTCCACGATTTGGTTGGGATTCTTTTTTAAAAAATGAAATGCTCAGCAAAATAGAATTCTTATCATGTTGAACAACTTCCGAAATAGCTTTTAGAGTTTAGATTTCGTGTACAGTTTGGGGATTCAGAAAACAAAGAAATCTACTCATAGTATTCTTGAAGTACAAAAAAAACTGCTTTCCTCAAAAATGGTGACATGCTTTCACTAAAGTTAAATAGCTTATATGATGCCTGGGTAATGTTGTTGCTGTTCTCATCAGCAAGTACTTCTATTCTTGAAAAGATCTTCTACAAAATACCAATTAGTTTTCCAAATTTAAAAAGAGCAGAGACAAAAGTTAACTTGTTTCTGTTAATAAAGAGATTTTTAAAGATAGATAAGATATTTATTTTTGCTAGCATTGTTCAAAAAATTAATCTACAAGCATTGATTTCAAACCTTAGAGGTTACAGAAAGAAGATATATCGCTATTAGCAATAGGAAATTGTGAAACTATTTAATTTTAGTTCCAGAAACAAGTTAAGAAGAGAAGAGAGAGACTAAACAAAGGAAATAGAGGGGTAAAATAACTGATGAAGGTCAATTGCATTCACAGGTCATAAAACTTCTATTCTTCGGAAGAGAAGTTGAGTGGAGAAGCATTGGCTGGTTTTGTTGTTTAGCTTGCAACGGGAATGAAAAAACTGTTGCACCGTGTAGAATATCCCTAATGAGGTGTACGTCTTGTCCACATTAACAAAACTTAACACAACAGAATCTCGATGGTTCTTTCACATGTATTCCCGACACTGATTGCGCATCTATTAACAGAAGAAATGCGAATGAAAGGTGCATGTGCGAAAAGCTATAGCACAGGTCCACCCATCCATAACAGAGAATACATAGCGTTGAAAAATGTTTTGTCGTGTTATACTCTATATCCAATAAGATTAAGCCTGTTAGCGTAAAGTGTTATTGCGGTAATAGTCCTGGGATGTTTCCATTCATATAAAAGGATGGCTGAAAGCAAAGTTAGCATGTGAGCATAACATCGTTACTTCTAAAATCGTTCGTATCTTTTATCTGACCCTTTTAATTCTATTGTCTGATGATTGCGCGAAGCACAACTCTCATTTGAGTTTTAAAAATAATCGCCAACATCATTTCAACGTTTGCCGTGCGTTGCATTTTCTATACTTTAGTAAATGAAACTTTCTATACTTAGTAAATGAAACGTGTTTATACTTGCAAATGCAAATATCGTCTTGCTGTATACTATTTTGCTTCGTTTTTTAAAGTAAAAAGTGAGCACGATTGATTTCTTGCTCTTGATAGATATATTTTGAAATTAATTGCGATATTTTCAAATATACTTGTATCAATTGAATTGGAGTTGCTTTTAGCAAACATCAATGCAAAAGATAACATTTTTAACTATTATAATGTAGCTATGAATATTAGGGTGTCCCAAGATACAAGGGGAAAATTTTTTTTGAAATATCGAATACGCATACCCTCTATTTTTTTTTCTATTTCCCCTCAGTAACATAAATAAAAAATATTATTGCAATAAGATAACGGTAACCCGTGCCGACTTGAGGGCAAACTTGAATGTGAAATCTTGTACGGGGAATACTATGGAAAGATTGCAAAATGAATGTTTCTTTGGTGCATAAGACACCAATCTATGCAAAGCGGATATTGAATACCATATTATAGTAAAAAAACATTACTGTACTGCATATTTATAAAAACGGTTTGAATTTTGACTGTATTCTGAAAGTAAAAGTTACAAACTAAAATTAGATTTCTTTAATGCATTATTAAATTTTCAGAATAATAAATTTAATTTAGAAAGTAAGTTATTCGTTAATAACGAGTTAGCGTGTTAAAAAATTGAGTAGCCATTCAAGTGAAAGAAAATTTCTAAGCTATTAAAACTGTTGAAAGAAATTTTTAAGACAATCTTCCTTTCGGTTTCAATAACTCCGTTTTGTTAAACATGCAAAGTAGCATAGTAAAAAATTTGTATAATTTTTGTCAAGAAGCAAACATAAAAGTATGGATGAAGAAAGAATCTACAGGATACATATTGATCTCAGGAAATGTGCAACATAAACGAATGCCTCGTAAAAATTTAACAAAACTTCAAATTCCAGACTTGTAGCGTTATGACTCAGCAATTTTAAAATTATGTAGTTTACTCTCTGAAGCAAGCAGAATTTTAGTTTTCAAATCAGTCGGGTTTTATTCTCAAGATGAGAGAAAATTCCTTCCGCATTTAAATAAAAAAATATTTGAAAAGAAAGAATTATATATATGATGAAGTAGCGTGTATATGTGATATAACAAACAATAAATTTTTCTTGCCTTTTAAAGAAACGAAGAACACTTTCAAAACTATTTTATGAGTAAAACGAAAGTCATTTTCTTGTGACCATTACATATTCTTGAATAAACGCTTTAGAAAAACATTAAACTGAATTCATACTTTCATTCAGTTTAATGTATTTCTAAAGCATTGTTTAACTATTTCATTTTCATTAACTGTCATTACAAGTTCTTGTTATTCTTGCAGGAAGAAACTTTTAATGATTTTAATAAAGTGAAAAAAATAATAAATTATTTTTATTTGTATGCAATTTAGCCATTCATTAGATTCCAACATTATTATTTCATTAGATTTCCAAATATATAAAAGTAAGTTTAACAACAGATTTCAAAGATATAAATAAAATAAATGAATAACCTTAGTTGAAATTAGCTGTTGGACCAGGATTAAAGTAAACAGTTAAAAATTCCTATGTTATTTTTACATCTGGGCATGATGCATTTTTGCCGTTCATCCTATTTTACACGGGTTATTTTTAAGTGAAACTTTATATCTGAACGTTTGTCAGATGAAGGGAATGAAACCTGAACCGCCATTAAAAGGATCAAATTTCAGCCCTACAGTAACGTGAAGACATTGGACTTAGTAAAGAATTAACCGGCACCAAACCAAAAATATATACCGAAATTTCTTTAGAATTAATTCTGGAATCAACAATCTTCTGATCCCAAAGTCAATACGATACAATCCAGCCACCACAGCCAGACAATAATCTATTCTTAAGCTGCAAACATTTTAATAGGAAAGAAATAAAAAAAAGGTTATTTGGGAGAAGCTACGAATTCCTATAAAAATCAAAATTTAACTATTAAAACAATGATTTATCTCTCACTTTCTCCAGGCCTTCAGCATTTAGATAAAAAATAGTTCATAATTTGCGTGCAAGTGAGATAAACTTCAGTATAATCATTCACTGCATAGAGTTGATAAAAAAATGTGAAAGATTTTTTAAGTTTCCCTTCAAAAATATTTGTAGGAAGTTATAAGATATTGAATGATCCCTAATGATAATAATTTTTTTCTTTTTTCTATCGGAAACGAACGTAGTTTATATAAATTCAATGAAAGAGAAAAGTAATGATTGTAATCAATTTCTTTGCTTTAAAATTCGATGATCTAATTAATTTATAAAATTTTTGAGGATCTTGTATAAAAGAAATATTCTGGTTATAAAACTTTAGAAAAACAAAGTACGAAACTTCGCTAAAGGTTGATATCAAATAAAAATTCATATTTTCAAGCATGAAAATTTATCAAAATGGAATAGGTGATTACTGATTATCATGTACCGGATAAAAATTAAAATATAACAACCGATTTAACCTTTGAACAGACGCAAAACTGCAACAATAAATTATTTTTTCCATAAAAGCTTTTCCACGTCTATTTTCCATTGATCGTATACTCTTCTATTAATTAAGCATTCATAAATTTAGGTTGCCTGACTACCCAGATAGCACGTACGTTTGCAGCAAGTTTGAATTTTACTTGATATTACCTTGTCATGACAAATTTGACGCTTCAAGCTTGAAGCGAACTTGTGGCAAACTAACAATGCAGAATCGCCACCCTCCCTTGCAAAACGAGTTTTCCACAAGTTCATCGCGACAACTAGTGCCACCCCTCCTTGCAATGCAAGCTTGCTGTGAGTTTGCGAAACAAGCTTCCTGCAAAGATGTAAAGATAGCACAATAAAGAGATAATTATCTTTGTCTTTGTTTTGAAAAAACATCCGATTTTTAATAGCATCTCCTAGACCGTCCTTCTTTTTATTAATTCACTAAATCAATGATAATTTGAGAAAAAACTAACTTTTTATTAAAAAAAAATTGAAACATTTTCCAACTTTTTACTAAATATAGAACTCGCAATTTAAAGAAAACTATATCGCCTTTTTCTTAATGTTGAAATTTTAACGTTTATAAACAAAATTAAACCTAAAAACCAGTCAATGTTTGTTGAAATAAATAATAACTTTTGTCCCATTTTAAAAGTAATTACTTTTGAACTCTAATTTCATAATTTATTCTACTAGCAAAAAGTACTTATTAGCGAAAATCGCTCTCTCTTTGACTTCAAATTATATTCTCAACTCAAAAAATTAATGAAATCAAGAAAACAGTTTAAAATAAATCGTATGCGCGATCAATTAGCGCAATTGATCTTCTCCTCTCAGAGTCTAGCTGGCTGAATGGTTAGAGCGACAGGTTTAGGAAACGATATCTCGCGAGTTCTTATTCGAGGTTGTGTTCGTACTCTGTTTTTGCTATGTTTGTCATGACAAGCTTGCTGCAAGTTCGTCGCGTGGTGACTTCGAAGCTTGCATTAACTTGCTGCAAGCTTGTATCAAGTTTGCACTCTTGTCATTTGCTGCAAGCTTGCAGATTTGCAGAGAAAGCTTGCTGCAACTTTGGTGCAAACTAAAATTGCTATCTGGGTATGGCTTGTTAATAAATTCTTAGAGATACCATTTTGTTTCTTGTAAACTTTATTATATTAGTCTTAAAAACTAGATTATTTTATTCCTTACTATGGATATCCTGCTTTGGGCAAATGCTCTACAGAAAGAATAGTTTCGTTTTAATTGATTAAATTAAAGGTTTCCCTGAGAAACAACTACATTTTTTGTTTGTAATTTACTGCGCAGAAATAGCTCGTTTTCCTTACTTAAATAATTCTTATAAGGTGCTAAGGATATTTTTAGATATATTCAATCAAGTTTTCTTATAACTTTGTTCAAAGATAAATTCATTATTGAAGGCTTAAAATCTACTTTTAAAGACTTGAATGTTATAGCCTACATTCTGTTAAATTTCTTTTTCACTGATACTCTTTAGTCCTTATAAGCACACCTAATTTCACTCGCTTCTCAACCATTAAATTTCACTATAAATGTGAAATAATAGGCTTAGGATAGGGCTAATAGTACTTCTTTTAGAATATATATAGCAACCTTATGAAATTTCGTTTTGGAATAATAATTATTAGAGATAAAGTTTGGGAAAATTCCTTAACTCAGAGATAAGAAACTTTTTCAGTTCTGGACGTTTGCAATTTCATCAAATTAACTCGAAAATTTTCCTCCAATATTCTGGAAGTTTTAATTTATGATTTTCTGTAATTTTCAACAATTTTTTTTGAGTGTATCAAGGTGGCTGTATATGAAGGGATTCTCAAATGAGGAGGTGACACCAAAGGGAGACGAACCCCCATGTGAATGAAGTAATTTAAAAAAAAATTGTGCATTCTATGTCTGGACAACAAACTAAACCCATTCATAATGATTTTTCATCGTATTTCAAAAACTTTAATGCCTTGCTCCGTAAAGGGGCACTGATAATTCTAATTTTTATTTTTCAATACTTCTAAATTTCGAGAATAGAAATTACAAATTCTAACTTTCGAGGTTATATTTATTTTACCCTAACATCTGCGTCTTAGAAACCTGATATCAATTAATGGATGAAAGTTTCAGCACTTGAATGTCTATTCAACAGAAAGATTGGCTTCTCAACAAATAGCCAAATTCCATCAGAGTTCTGTGAAGTCATGATATTTATTATCATCACAATCATAATTATATGCTCATTCAGCAACCTGAAGCAAAATTTTCTTATATCCTCCAAGACGATATAATTATTCTCAAGAGTGGCACTTGTATACGATATTTCATTACCTTCATTAATATGAAAGATAGAGAATACATCTTTCACAGTTAACTAAATTATTACAGAGTAGTTAGGGGAAGAATAATCCATCATCAATTGTGGTTGAGACAATTAAACATATTTTACTTTCGTATATGAGACCAGTCTCTGAAATCCCATCTCTATCGTCTCAGATAACAGCGAAAAGTTACAACCAACATGAAAAGGTAATTTAAATAACAATGCATGTAGATATCACTTTGCATCATTTTTCAACCTATCATATCTAAGATGGATTTTATTGAAGCATAAATAAAATTAATTAATTTTATTCCTGTCACTGCTAGACGAGACGATGGGTTATAGATATAGCTGACTGTTTCTGAATAAAGCACTTTTATAAACTCCATATTTTTAAATTGCGTAATTTTTTGATTTCTTTGTCCTTAATGAGCCTCAAAGAGAATTTTCTTGAAAACAGGATGGAAGTTCGAAGCAAAAGTTTATAGCATAACATGCAATATATGCTTAAAATGCAAATGGTGAAACAGACATTCCGACATATTATTTCTGTAAAAGCTTTATTGTTAACTAGCGTGACATCATGAATTTCAACAAAATTTTAAAAAACTCCCACAATCTTCAGCTTCAGGTTTAAACTATGAAGCCATATTATTTAAATAGCTATTTGAGGTAATATTTGATTTTTTTATCTGTTTCGGCGAAAGCACAAGGCAGGATGAGAGTGTCTTCTGCAACTCAAGATATCAGCATTTATGCTGGACTGTAAAAAAGTATAAAAATAAACAAATTAAAAGCATGATCTGTCGACACGACGACGAAGGAATCGATCGTACTGCAAAATCTCGCTGAAAACAAAGAGATTATGACGTCATGTGGTTTCGACGAAATGCATGCTAGGAATACAATACCGCGACCTTGGTTACAAAGAATCATGGAGGGAAAATATTTTAATACTTCAGAAAAAAATTAATTAAAATTCAACCATAAAAGATATTTGAACCGTTCTTGTTTTGAACGAGGAGAAATGTTCCAGTTATTACCTAAAAAATGAAAATGATAGCATCATTAGAATGTCAAATGCAAGAAATTAAAAATTAAAAATATTAGCAAAAAGTGACTATTAGTTGAAAATGTCTAAAATTCAGTAAATTATTTTAGAAACTCAAATCAATCTTCATTAGAACGAAAATTGTTTGCTCTATCCGATGGTGCATTGATTGGTTTTCAACGATCATTAGAAAAGATACTACAGCCGAAAAAGTGCCGAAAATGACCCAAAACAACACAAAATATTAAATAAAAATTATTCTAGATTAAATTTAAAAATTCGGGATTCGAGGTGCATTGAGTCACCATTACGACTACTTGTAAGTGCGATAGATTCGTCTGGACATCGCGCGTACACACACAAACAATGCCTTTTTTAAGTATAGGTTCTTAATAATTGTTACCATACAACTTTGCATTCATTTATTCATTCAAGGAAGGCAGAGAAGGAAAATACAACGAAGAAAAATGATCATAAATAGCAGAGAGACATAAAATTCAGCGCAGAACCTGTTAGGAGAGTTAGGAAGCCAGAATCACAAAAGGATTGTAAGACTAAAAGCACCATCTGGATTAGCTAGAGGCCTACGAAGTTGGCAAAATAACAAACCAAAAAAAGTCGAATTGCCCATCGTAAATACCATGGGCATAGGACCATTGTAGCTGGTACCTTGTGTGAGATATTTCTCATCGATACGCCTGGTTGTTGACACCTTTGGGTAGATGCCAACAATTAAAGTACCTTTTCCTTTATTTTGCCAGCATTCTTGTCATTTCATCATGGGGAGATTTTCATGGAAGTCCTTATTGATGCTTCCGGAATTCCCAGGATTATTTCATACTCCATTCTCTGCGAGGCTACCTTGGCTACCACATGCGCTACCTTGTTTCGAGCAGATGTAGTTTCCACTCAGTGTAATTTCATATTTCTAAACAAAGAATATCCTAATCGAATTTTCACTCGCTTCCTGATATGTTACATTTTTGAAATCTTGTACACTTGTGGATGGTCAATTGCAATACACTGATTCAGTATTTTCATAATTTAATGATCATTTAACTGATTGATTTATTGAAAGTCTGATTCTGTACGAGTGGCGGGAACTTTCAATGAATTTTAAAAATAAATTTATTTTACGATTTCAAGATATTTATCATGATAAATAATATGTGAAGACTGAAGGGTTGAAATTATTAAAATAAAATGTTACGTTTTTTACTCTATTAAAAGTATATTTTAAAAATTCCTTTTTATAAATCCGTTTTTTATTTGCTATCTATATTCAAGTAAAATATTTTATTTTTCCTTGCTATATTCGTGAAAATACCTGAATTACATTATCCACGCTTCCCCATAATGTCCTGTGTGCACATCTAGCTATATTTTAAAAGCTTAACTAATTTTATATTATTTTAAGATTATATTTGCATCATTTTGTTTAGAAATTTTCATTGAACCGATCAAAGAGTTTAAACTTATTCCCATTGAGCAGATTGAAAACGGAAAACCTAACTTAATAATAAAGCAAAAGTAAATACAAAGAACATTGAAGGGAAGCAACTGGAAATCCACTGCTGACTCCAGATGTATTCATTGTTATTTTCAACTATCTTCTTATGTTTTCTTGGAATGCTATTTATTTTCTCAGAACAGAAAACCACCAGAAATGTCCACCACAGATTCTTTAATGCAATATGCAACTGAGCTTGGTATGACGCATATTAAAATACACATTATATTCTTATTCGACAGATATACCTATTATACATCCTTTGAAACCAAGGATATTCAGAACTGCGACTCTCAATATTCTCCCATATTTGGATTTTGACCTTCATCCTATTCTTTCCAACCACATCCGTGACCCAGATAGAGTCCTCCAGCGATGGCGAATACAGTCATCTGTTACTTGGAGTAGACGATTGGATCCATGGCTAGAAGCTACGACGAATATAAGGGAATATATATGATCGTGCACTTCAACAGAGCCCTGAGTTGAATGCATATCTTGAAGGTGATGGAAATTTATGGCTTGTTAATGGATTTGGTCTATAGTTAATGAAACACCTCAGGATAAAATTTAGAATTTGATAGGAAACGGATTTCTCTGGGTTATGCCTGCTTAAGATGAATGAATACATTTGCTAATGCATGATGCATTTCAGGGTGAATGTAAGGATAAAATGGAAGTTAGATTTTGAAAGACACCTGTCTCAGGTGGTGCAATAACCTTATTTTAGATATGCATGAATTTGTACTTTCAGCATGGTGAATACTAATTTTAATCCTATATTCGCTGCAAACTAGATAGATTTGATAAAAACGCAAAGCTATATCATATTCTTTTAAGATTTTAATGGAAAACGCATAAATAGATCCATTTCGCTACATTTTATGTAAGAAAAAGTCTCGTGTTATTAAGATGTACTTACAAGAAGTCCTATGGCGACATATCAGAATGTCGACATCGTTATTATATTAATATCAGACATTTACGGTAGGGGTCCAAATATCACCCATCATGGTTTCTACTTAATTTTAGCGGTATTTGATGGTCACTACCAGAGATACAAATCTTCATGAGGAAGCCAGTTGAGCCTGTGTTTTTTGTTCAATTTTCTAGGAATTTTTGTTGATTTTCGTGTAACGAGAGTTAATATTCATTTTTAATTATTTTTGGTATAATCAGTAAAGTTCAATTGATAATGTTATATCATTTGAGGCAGTAATAGTGACTATAATTGGCAATATTTTGGTGTATTAGATTCTTAGTTTTCAATCAGATTTCGAAAGGAGAGGCAGCGAACTGTAAATGCTAGGTTTTTCCTAATATCGCCCACTTGAGTGTTCCTATTATCGCCCACCTGAATATACTCATTAACGCCCTAGCCCTTTGAGGGAACTATATAAAAAACAAATTACCTTTAACAAATACATGGTTGATGTCCTATCACCTGACAATGCCCTAAGTTCTTTTTTTATTTTAATGTTTTATTTAGGGGAAAAGTACATTAACTACATTGCTAAAAGTACAAATAAAAGATGCCTTGTATTACTTTAAATTTTGTCTGCCCTAATTTTCATGTCTAATACAGAAAGTATGATCATAGCATGTGTTTGACTTCATTTCAATCCATTTCAGACATAGGCGTTTTTAGGAACATATATTGGGCGATATTAGGAACTCTTTTTCTTAGAAAGCAAAATTTTGCAGTCGCATAAAAAGTGTTGGTATGTGTGTTATAGGTTGTAATTGAATATATGTTTGGTTAACAGTCCAGATAATAGATTGGAACTATTTTTAGATAAATTTGCGCATTAATTAGCCCTCTGATTAAAATACTGGCTTAAGTGGGTGATATTTGGGCCCCCTACCTTAACTAATTTTATGAGTTACATTCATCAACACAACAAATAAACACTCATTAATAAATTTATGTTTGAAAATGATAAATTGTTATTATGTAAATTAATTATATTAATTCTACGGAATTAATTTTTCTTAATTGTTTAAGTTACTGCGTTTATAATATAAAATCTTCAAATAAAATTTCTCTTCGTTGCAAATTATATAATATTATGAAGTTTATTACAGTAATTTTATTTATACGAAAATATAGTTGATGGATTACACATTTATATAAACGAAACACTTGGAGATCCAAATCGTATCTCCTACCCAAACTAAATGATGCTAAATCTAAAGATAGTGTAGTCTTTTTAAAATTTTAAGCATTCAAACTTCAGTAAATTTATGTAAGCATATTTCCATTTTCTTTTGGGTGCGACATAATAATGAGGTATTTTCAGGTCAAATTTCGGACTAAAAGGACCCAAAAATGAATCATAAAAATATGTTCATGAGTAGCCAAATGATTCCAAATCATTTAAAGCATCGTTTGAGTCAAAACAAAACATTCAATTCTTTCCCATTCTATTTAGATTTTCAAGTCTGTGAGATCAATTTATGTTCCTGGAATTTATTAAGAGAGATCTTAGTACAAACAAATTCTAAAAGAATATTGACTTGGAGCAATATTGCAAAGACATTCATTGTCTCTACTTAATTCCAAACGGACATAAATTTCTTGAACCTGACTATAATATCGATATACTAAGAAGCTGTAATACTGATAGTATCTAACTAAACAAATATTATTAAAATGTTTTATTGAAAACCTTAATTGCTAATATCAGTGCTGAGCAAACCGTGGGTCGCGACCCCTCTGGGGGTCACAAGAAAATTTTTGTGGGTAGCTAAATTTAAAGAAATTTATTTCACATTAAAAATATATAAGGCTTTTCTTCAAAAAATGTGGTCGCGACCCATTTGGGGGTCTACAAAAAATTTTACACAAAGTGAGGGAGTCAGAAATGAAAATAGTTTGCGCACCACTGGCTAATATGATTATACAATATGTAGGAATAATAGGCAAATTAGGAAAGGAATATCATAGAGTGCAAAAGATTAAGCCATATTATTAAAACCTTAGATGATTAGAAGAACTTTTTACACTTATTATACAATCACAAATTGTGAACCAAACATTCCGAAACACTCAATGCTCAAAAGGATAAAATATATGCTATTAGTTGTAAGAGGAGTGTAGACGCTAGCATTATTTTCTGAAAGTATCTGGCAAAGAATTATTTCTCTAAATTCAAGAATAAACCTCAACCACTTCAGAAACAGTAGACCTGCTCCGAAAGAGATAAATTACATAATACGAATGTTCTAAAGCAATCTCGAAACACATTTCCAGAAATACTTCAGAGACAGTTTGATATATCGCATACTCGAGTTCTAGAAGTTAGCCCAGCTAGGAAATGAAGTTCGTGTCAGTGTCCCACAACCATTTCCCTTTCTTTGTACATCTTCACTAAATCCAGCGTGAAACGTGATAACTGAAACTGCAGTTAGTTCTCTTATCAACAAAGAACTAACAGGGAATAACTTCCAGGTGTCAAACAGTGTTTCATTCATCCAGCTCTTCTCAGTATTGCTCGTAGCTCTAAATCTGAAGAAAGTACTCAATATTAAGTTATCTTTATACGACAACGAAGCACAAGAACCTACTCAACATCCCTTTCTTCAAATTTACTTTCCCTTTTCCTATGTGATATCTATGAAGTTCTCTGATTATGCATTAGGATATTATTTATACCACTCGCAAAATAAGGCAGTTGGTGGTGAAATGTCGTAAAATACGAGTCAAATTCCAAGCATGTACTTAAATCTGAGTTTACTTATTCGGTTTTTGATTGGAGCTCTGCTTTCTGCATTTTGTTAATCTCTTAATTCTCTAATCTCTTTCTTCTGCTTTATTTTAATGGACCTATGTAGAAAGTATATTCAAAGCTGTGCTTTGAACCTGCTTTCGGCAGCAAGAATTACATTTACACTGCGGAAGAAAAAGTCAATGATAATATTAAAGGTTCTTAAGAAATCTTCTAATTTACAGTAATGATTTTGATAATTTTTTTATTTCAAAATTCAAATGAATAAAAATATCAAAAACTTCCAAACTTTTTTGGAGCAATTTTGAACATTGTGAATCATCGCAAATGATTATAGTATTGGTGATAATATGATTATTATAATGACTATAATATGCACGAAAGAATTATTTGGGTTCATAAAGAAAGACAATTTATAAAACTTGAACTAACTTTTAACCCACGAGTAGTCACGTGGGCTGAGACACCCTTGGATTTAGTACCGAATAATAAACAATTGAGAATACAAGTGGCGACAGCTTCGTTCCTGCTTGCGTCTTGTACCTTGCGCCTGCGCTCTAGAGAGTCAAGTAGTATAAAAGCTTCATGCATCGTCTGTCATCTCTCTCCAAGCATATCTGTTCCGTGTCGACATGTTAGTTATTATGATTCACTTTAACCTTATTTTAGTCTTGTTATGTTTATTAAAGTTATAGTTTGTTATTAATATTTGTTCGTTTCTTGATGTCCTGCACAAGCCAGTGATTACATAATACTTGTTGAAAATACTTGAGTATCCTTGCATTATAGAGTTACCTGTAAATAGGATGCAACCCACAATTTCTCGATCGTGGTAACCGGGCAACATACAAAAGAAATTGAATTTTTGGGGTTTTTTTGAGTCCAAGTTCCTTACTCAATTTACACCACCTGCCACATTTTTGAAATTCGAGAAAGCCCTATACGAAGAATGGCTTCAAATTACTTATTAATTAATTCTTAACTCATTAATTAACTGTTCTGCCTAACCTCTATGCATCGATCCCACAACAAATATGTAACTGAGACAAAGGGTGGTGGAATCCTCTATTAATAATTTTTTTCTTTATTTAACGGCTGTTTGTATCATTTTGTCCCCCACCTGTATATATCGTCCTAAAGCTTTTATTAATTCGAGTATTTTAAAAATCCATGCAACTTTTGGACTTTCTTTATGAAATTCTCTCATTAATACTCCAAAACATTTAACTAGTTTGTGTATTCAATTTTAGGAAAATCATGTAGCCTCTTATAATTAAAATATTTTAATTAATAATGAGGAATTTCAATAGAAAATTCAATAATAAAAAAGCAGAGAAATGATTTAAATTGTACATTATTAAAATAATTTTTCATGAAGATTAGGAAACTAAGCTAATGAAGTTTAAAATCATGGGTAGCGTTAAATATTTCCTATTGCCGAATTTTGCATGATAGCAGATACACTTAAATGTTCTCAACACGAAAAACAGGCTCTGATCTATATATATAAAAGAGGAAAGTGTGTGTGCTCATTTTTTTTGTTCCTTATGCACGCACACACCGTTGGACTTATGACGACCAAATTTGGCACAGTGATGGATTATCAGAAGAGGGAACTAACGCCATAAAAATAAATTTAAAACTCAAATTAGATTTTTATTTATTTAATTAGATAACAAAGATTAAGCTATTATTAAGATTTTCGTCAATAACTTCTGACATAATTATAGTGCGAAAATTATTTTTACATCACCTTAAAGAGCAAAACATTATCGTTTTATTGATACCAATTTAAATGTTGTACAAATTTTTCTCTAACTTTAATTAACGTTTCAAAATTCATTTAAGGCATCCGACTGGTTTAAAATCGTCGTTTTTGATGAAATTATCAAAAACATTTTTATGACTTAATTTTGTAGCCTGTTTAATAAGCTTTCTAAAACTGTCTCACTTTTTACTCTACGTGAATTACAAATGGAGTTACGGCTGTTTTATTACCGGACTGTATGCATTATTTTGAGTTACTTGAAAACTTTAAATGCGTTTTCTGAGAAACGATATTTTTGAGGAAACTGTCGACAGTAACAATGATTTCTCAAAACGTTATTCAAGTATTGTTATGAAATTTTCTGAGATTGTTTTCTATAATATGCTTGATGTTTTCCTCTAAAAACTAAGGTCAATTTTAAAATCAAGTAATATTTTTAAGCGTTTAAATATAAACGAAAGGCATTTTTAATGAAAAATTACCAGTTTAGAGTATCTATGTTCATCTATATCTCAAAACTATTTTGAAGTACAAGAAAGATTTTAGAGCATAACACAGATAACTGTCATAAAAATGAACTCCTACAAGGATTTATGTATATTTAGAATATGATTTTTGTCTATGACTTTTAGCGTAAGGCAAATATTTTAGTCATTTTTCTTTAAATTTCTCAGTTTTTTTAAAAAAATATTATTTTAAAATCTTCACTTTTCAATATTTTCATAGTTTTAAAACATATGCAGTTGAAAAATAACATTAAAAAATACATATAAGTTATTTTTCAAAAAAATGTCTCCGAACACAGTCGGATACCTTAAACTCAAGTTGTAATAATGCTTTTATTGTTATAAAATAAAATTCAAACTTAATTATTGTTTCATCAAATCTTTTATTCACGTGTTTTTACCACTGTTAAAGTTAAGAAAATATTGCTTTTTTTGGTCAAGGAAGACTTCTTACTTCCGCTGATATTGCGTAGCATGTACTTAACTTCCGTTTTTATTTCGTAGCTTTTAATATGCATTCCAATATACAAAGACGTTTGTTTAGTTACTACGATATATTTCGTTTAAATTTCACAAATTTTTGAATGATCCTAATCAGTGTGCATCGACCGGGGAGTAAGTGAAGTATAGATGTCGCTGATGCCATTTTAGGTGCGCCATGGAGACAAAACATCACTGCATTTATGCCAGATTTTAAAGCAGAACATGATTCAGGTGCGTAAAATTAATACCAGGCTCCGAAGGCCATTTGCGCTTGCTAAGCAAATGGCGACTGGGGTAAAAAAAAATGATATTCCCTGGGCGCCACTTACCCACGCTGCCCCACTGACCATGCTGACAAAACGTTAATAAGTTTGTGTAAATTTGTAAAGTCAAGAACAATAAGGAGCCTCAAAATACCGTGTCCAGAGCGCCGTTTACGCAAGTTAAGCATCTTTTGATGAAAAGGGCGCCAGGGGAAAAGGAGAAAAAATCATAGTAAGACCCACCCCACTGTCAGTATGTAATATCATTAAAGGTTAACAGAGTCCCGTTCTTACCGAAGAGAGAGTGCCTAGGGAGGTAGAGAAGGAATGATGCTTCTGGTTAGGCACACAAACACCATAAAGGAGAGGATGGGGGACCATAAAAAGCATATGAAGAAAAGTATGATCTGACGCATTTTTGTTGTCACGGTAGGGATGGGAGGATGGAATTCCAAGGATTGTCAGACCCGTATGAAGTGGTTCAATGTACGGAGACAAAAAGAAGTGATTAGTTTAGCTGTTGGCAGAGGGGTCAGAGACACAGGACATGGCAGAAGAAAATCAACAAAAGACGTTACAGTGAAAAACTATTTAATTAAGTTTAATGTGTTGTAAGTACTCAGACTTGAAAATATTTTTACCCCGAGCAACGCCGGGTATATAAACTAGCAAAAAAATAAAGCCAAACCTGAAATTTTAAATTATAAATTATAATACAGTAGTTCTGCTGAGAGGATATGTTTCAAAAATTAACAAAGATCTTCAGAATAAATAAATTTTGACAGATTAAAATTAAATCTTTGGAAAGAAAGCTGAAAAGATAAAACCAGGTTATCAAAACACCATCATATATAATATCTCCAAAATACCTCTTATTTTATTTAGACAACAGAAAGAATAAGAAAATATAAGCTAACGAAAAAAGAGCTCGTTTTCCAGCACTCTGTACAAACTCTTTTTGCAGAAATTGCAATATTTCATTCACAATCCAAATAAAAGTCATGTAACCAAACATTACTTTATTTCTTCTACGATTTCCCTCTAGAAAAAGTCCCAAAACAATCAACCATGATATCGAATGGCAGAAATACACGCATCTTCGTATTTGCGAATCACTGCAATCGGAATCGAAAAAAAAAGAATCGCCAGTGCCGTTTATTCTTCTTCCCTTTTTTATTGCTTTATTTTGAGGGTAAGCTTCGAGCTGCCCATCGCCGAGATAAGCTATGAGATACTTTAGGTTAGGCGGAGGGCATCAACGAATACACCCTGAAGCAGAAAGAGAGCGTCAAATCGAAGAGGAAGGTAAATATCACAGTCTGATTGTCAAGGCAAGGATACATTATTAGATTGCTATCCCATCGCGTCTCCCTGTTCAGATTGCAAGACTTCCCTGATCTGTTTCGCTAGAAATCGGTTAGCTTGGAAGTAAATATAATTCCCTCTGGCTTCTAGCAATGGCGAGGCGTTTCTAGTGGATGAGAATAATTTATGTGACCGATTTGATTTGGCGGCCAGACCATTTAGAGGAAGGTATTAGCATACGACAGGCTGTAGAGAATAGACTGATTCGACGGATTAGTGTGGTAACTTCTTGGCGTCAATTTGGATAGTTGTTTGCCCTCATCGGATTCGCTCTGTTTGGGTACAGAAGACTGGGATCTCATCAACGTTGATACCCCTTTCCGTTCTTTGTTTTGACTGTAATCTGAGGGGGTGGTCTTTGATAGAACTGCATGATTAATAATTCTCTGATTGTTGTGACTTCAAATGAATATTAACTATATTATTCAATTATTTGTGTTAACTTTGTTACTAAAAATGAAATGAAAACATACGGGAAAAAACCTTTTTGTAATAATAACAATAAAATAGGATTCTCAAAATGTAACTGTCACATAAGAACAAATCTAAAGAAGATCTAAATAACTTTTTGATTTCTTCCATTTTATGATGCGACTTTTTATGAGTTGCATTACAGAATATTTTGCCCAAGTAGCAATTTGACCGTATTATTTTTTTAGCTTTTTAATGAAAGAGAAAATTTGTCAGAACAAAATTTTTAGAACAAAAATTTTATCCAAACAGAGATTTTGTCACAATATAACTACATTATTCTGTTTCTTAAAATTATCCTATTAAAAGACTAAACAAATTATGCAATAAAAAATAAAGATTTTCAAATTTCACATGAAAAGAAATCCAGCTTCAAATTTTGCGACGCATTTTTAATGCATTCGTGCACTTTCTTTTTGGCTAATATCGTGGACAGAAGTCCCATTGCTAGTGCATAAGCAAGTAAAAGGTCAGGAAACTATAATAATGGTAATATTCTAATTTTATTTTTAAGTGTTGTTGTTCCATTTTTCAGAAGAGGTAATTATATTTCCTTTTCTTTCTCGAAATCATTAACCATATTCACGTTAATGTAAAAGCAATTGGAGCTTACAGCTAAAATATCTTATCCACTTTTTTGTGCTTATTAACTTAAATACTTGCAGAAAATTATATTCTGCGCGAACAAGCAATTAACAAAAGGGGAAAATGGCATTCCACTAAATATTTTTACACTTCTCCTAAATGAATTCGAGACGGTATGCTTCCCACATGCTCAAAGCTACATGTTTTTTAATCTCCTTAACAGTATGTTCTGCTTTACTTTTGCTCTGGATCCGTAAATCTTCAGAATATGAAAGAATGGACAGATATAATTTGCTTTAAAGCGCTCTAATAATCTTACAGACAACTCTTAAATTACGTTTATCAGATTTTTCATTTCACAGAAATATTTCTCCCATAAGCTGACTGAATTATTTTTAAATGTTCAGCGTTCATAGCTTCTGGCTTCAAACAAAACCCTTTCTGCAAATATTGTAGCAAACTTATTTTTATTTTCTCGCAATTAGTTTTATTTACTCTTAAAGCATTCCAAGCGACACTTCCCAAAGGAAAAGTTGTTAACATTAAATAGTATCCTTTCTTTCCTCTTAAACGCTCTATAAATTGCGCAACAAGCTGACATATATCCTTACTTTAAGCCCCATTATGTAATAGCATTCCAAAGTTGTGTTTACTTCTTTTCTCATTACATAATGTTATGTTTTTTAATTCAATTTTCTCTTATAATGGTCTTATAAAAGTTAGCTTCGAATAGTTTGCTTTACTAAAAGTCTTTTTAATGTCTTTTTCATTTATAGGAATTTTACGAATCATGAAATTTTATGGCAGATTCAAAACTTGCTAAAAGAGAACATTTATCATAATTATTTCTTTGTATTATTTTTATTTAAATATAATAATTAGTTGGTGATTATTAAAAATGTTTAGTGCTTTTTTTTCTCTCTCATGGAGTTAGTCGTAATTTTAATACCTGATTTTCCATGTAAAATTAAGTATTATTTAATTACTAGAAACTATATATATATATATATATATATATGCGAGAGAAATGTTTAACATTGATTGAAAACAAATAAAATTAACATATGTTTTATGACAGGAAATATTTTTTTATTTACATATTTCTTTATTCAAAAAATCTCTTGGTAAACAACATTCTGTGTGAAGTATTTTTCGTTGTTTAAAAATTTTATTAAAATACTATAACCGTTTAATTCTCAGCTTGTCAAACGTAAATGGAAATTTCAAATTTCAAATGAATTATTTTTCGAAATTCTAAACAAAGCACTTCTCTGTTAGTCAAACGTTGCCAAAAATATTATCTAATTATATCATCACGATTGCAATTAATAATCAGATGCATCGTGGCGTCCAAACTACATCACGCGCATGATATACCACTGACGAAATTTACTACTTTCTATTAAAATACGGAAATTAATTTGAAATATATGATTAATATAATTTAAAATTTCTCGGGAACTATTGATCTTAGCGATATAAATTATATATCAATCGATAGAAAACTTTATTTCACTATTTTAGAGCTATTAACTTTGAAATTAGAACGGCAATTACTCTTTTAAATTTAAAATTACTGAAATTTAGGTTCTTTAATAATGAAATAATGCTGTTTAACGTCTCATAGTGCTATGGAGCGAGTTTTATTGTTGGTGACGTCAGAGTGTTACCGATAGATCTGAGCTATTATATTAGTAATTGATTAGAGTACGTGTAATTGCATATCGATGGAAACTACTTAACATTTTTATGTTTGGGGAGAAAAAAATAACTTCTCATAAATTTTTACTACATGCACAGCTGCTCTCTCGTACAAGTGAGAACTTTTTGAAGTGGAAGGTAATTATTTATTTTGGAAAAGTGCGATATCAATTGAGAAAGCGAATTTTATCAAAACCTCTAAACATAACATGTTGCATTTCAACAACAGTTAGACATTTATTATATTCATATGTAATTTTATCTTTATTTCAGTGTTTAAAATTATCTCATTCACCTTTCTAAATCCATCCATTCTTATGCAAATCGAAATGTTTATAATGTCACTTCAAAGAAGGTCATTGTTTTAAAATTCGGAATTATTCAATAGTAGATAATTTTTGCGAAGAAACCGCAATGATATCATGTATTCATCAATTACCATCCGCATTTCTATAAATCAGGATGAAATCTGTTTATAAAGTTTGATTAGAAACTGTTATGATGAGAAAATGATAGGCAAGTAGACGATTGCTATTCAGTAACAAATAAATTTAAGCACTTCTTAGCTCGAATAAGTCAATATAACATTTTATAAATATAAATCAATAGCTAATTTCATAGTTTTAGTATCCTCTGATGTTTATAGAGGAGCCGGTAAGGACTCAGCTGAAAGTGTAATGAAGAACCCGGAAAATGCAGTTTGGTAGGACAATCACGGATCGGTTATAATTATTTATGCTTAAAATGTAAAGAATATATATATTTCTACTTGTCCAACATATACATCGATCATGAGAAAAATTACAGATTACCGTTTTCTATATAAAGAAGAGACCTCAAATTTTGACCAGTATCACAACTTCAATTTTAATAAATCCTTATCCTAATATATAATATTAATATATTATATTAATATATATATATTATATTAACTTAATATATTATATTAAGTTCCTTAAAAAATGCAAATTAA
Organism: Araneus ventricosus; assembly: GCA_013235015.1. Lineage (NCBI taxonomy): Eukaryota > Metazoa > Arthropoda > Arachnida > Araneae > Araneidae > Araneus > Araneus ventricosus. The sequence continues at coordinate 155,986 of BGPR01000471.1, forward strand.
GTTATAACGACGTAAATATGGTGCCTGAAATCATTTCTAAGAGAAAACACTACTTGGCTCCAGTTAGACAACAAGAATTTGGATTTAAGTATTAATTATTTTAACAAAAGACAAAATACTCTGACGCTGCTTTAAAGTAAGTAGGGAAATATGCTATTTTATACTCTTATTGGAAATTTTGGTGGCTAAAATTTACTATAATAATTTTACTAAAATATTTTAAAGATAAGGTTAGGGGAATTTGTTTTGTCGTTTTCCAAAACTTGACTAAATGGAATAACATAAATTGGACTTTTCAAATCATATGGGCCTATTATCTAGGCCTACACGAATATCTGAGAAAGCTACAACAACCACTAGTAGCCTTCATAAATTGGAAATGGAACAATCCAAAGCGAAAAAAAGAAAGAGAAAACAATAAAAGCGCACTAAAATCATAAAATGTTGGAACAAAAAAAACTATGGATGCGTATTTTTTGTATCATTTGTGACGAAAAAAGGGAAGAAGAAGAAGATGCAATGAAGTGCATAAAATGTCGCACTTAGATTGAGGTATGCTGGTATGAATTTTATAATCAAAAAATACTTTTACTTTAATCGTGTTTAAAGAATTCAGTAGTCCAATTTGGATAACAAGTGGTTTAACCTTAGAAACAGATTTCCTTAATTGGACGATGACACTATTATTTACACATTGTTTGTCCTAATTTAAAGTGTATTTCATAAAAAGTAAATTACATGATTTTGAAGACAAATAAAGTACGAAAACATTATACTACCAGTTTTTCGTTAAATTTACTTATCTCTCCTTGTACAATAAAAAATGTCCAAATGATCCAAATTCGATAGCCTTCTCCTACAATGTGTTAAAACAAAAAATGTCAGAAACATTAATTCTACGCTTGGTAAATAAAAGGATATTAATTAAATGCAATTAAAAATATGTTATATTCCTTTTTAAAAAGGTTGTTCGAAATTATATATTTTAAAAATGGTTTAAGCTCACGGGAGACGATATTTTCCGTTAGGAATATCTTACAATGGACGTCTTAACTTTCTAGATTTTCTTTGCTTGTTTTTAAATTTGCTTTCGTTTTGTTCAGACGTTTAATATTTGTTGCATCTCGGTGAACAGTGAGAATAGCATATACATTACTCTTAAGTTTCTATCTCTGAGTTTTTGACGTGCAAACGTCTTTCCGCTCGTTATCGTGATAGTCTGTCGAACTTTCTTGCGTGACAAAACACCGTCAGATTTGAATCGCTAATAACTACGAGACTAATAATGCGAAAATAATGGTTGACACAACAACGGATAGATCATATCTGTAAGAGTTTGTCGCATAGTATTTTTTTTTACCTCTGACGTCATCATACCAGTGTAGGCGCGTGCGCATGGTTGTTATGAATTAGCTTTATGTAAGGTTATAAATAAGTGTAGCGTGGAAACACGTTTAGCTAGGAGGTTGATCTGGGGACATTTTAAATAGCTTGAGGAGTATTACTAGGACCCAAAGTGAGACAATAAAAATATTTATCAGTATATAAGTAAAAATCGATATTAAATCAAAAATTTCAAACTTCTCATGTTTTTTTATTCTAACATCCAGAGTTTTCTTTCGAATTGCACGAAACTTAGAGAATACTTGACAATACGTAAAAGAAACATTGTATTAAAATTTGAATTCAAAAATTTCAATATCACGGGAAATGTGAGCATTTGTGGTAAATAATGTTTTACTGAGCATAGACGAAATGTAGTTCTATATACTGTCAACAGATGGAGCCATCAAAAGCTGCTCTGAATGAAACATCAGAAAGGCGCAGTTCGTGTCCGCGCCGTAGATTTTTCGTGGAAAAATTCGGGATAAAATCATAAAACAAGTGCTTCGTATTAATATGTAAATTAATTATCAATCTCTTCAAAACAATATTTAGGCAGAGTAGTAACAAGCTACCACATACCCTTGCTACATGCGATAAACTTGTGATTTATCAATCCTGTAACCATTATACTACTCTGTATAAATATTGTATTAAAGAGATTGATAATTAATTTACATATTAATACGAAACACTTGTTTTATGATTTTATCCCGAATTTTTTTACGAAAAATCTACGGCGTGGACACGATCTGCGCCTTTCTTATGATTTTTATTTTTCGCTAGTTGCTTAGAGGTTTTAAATTCCATATTTTTGCATGAAATTACTTCCCATTCTTGTTTTAAAACAGGACCTTAACCCTCTAATTGCTTATCCCGCGTTTCAGCGGGTAGGAAATAAGATTATTTTCTTATGCTTCTAGCGATTTTCACAAACTAATGTGTTTACTTAGTACTATTATAGCGCTGAATCATATTATATTAATAAAGATGTGCATATAAATAACAATTATCATGGTTCAATGGTATTTCAACATGTTTACAAACATTTCATCTAAATAGTGATTTAAAAATAGCAATCAGAGTGTTAATATAGCTGCAACTAAGTAACTTTGTTACAGCTATGTAAAGCATGGTAGGCTGTTGAAGATTGTTATTTATTTAAATTGCAACACCTTGAATAGTTCATCTTTCCATCTTTATATACACTTTTCATCATGCACTTTTGTACCTTTCTCACATATTTACTGGACTCTCAAGTATTCGCTATAAAGTAAAATTTTGGCGAATTCTTTATGATATAAAAAAGTCAGTGCGGTAACTAGCAAGGAAAGAGCAATAAATATAAATATAATTATAGAAATTCCTTAAATATGCTGATCTTTTTAACAGTGGATATCAAGAGACTTAATTCCCAGCACTTACAAATCAATTGATTCCAATGTAATACTACAATGGTTTATTTTGTTCGTTTTTTGTCTTACACAACACTTTATCTGCGAATGGAATTTCTTAATATTTCAAAATATATAATGTTTGAATGGTTCTCTAGTATCATACTGGACTAGTTCCTATACTCAAAACACTTTAAAAGCTTTAGAAAGCTAAATGCAATCGCTTTGATATGTTAAGAATTTTTTATGAATTCATTTGACAGGATATTAAAAGAAAATTATTGTTTTTCCCCACCTGTTTAAATAATTTATATGAATTCTATCTACTTTCTAGGTTGCAATCTAATTTTCTATTTCTTAGATTTAGAGCTCCAAACAATAGCGAAAACAACAAAAGAACATTGTTTTTAAGACTTGAATTATTGTTATATGCTTTAGAAAACGTTTTCCTTTTCAGATGTCTGGCCATCTGTAAACATTAAGCATTTATCATACATAAGAAGCAAGTAAAAATTATTTACCGTATCCAAGATTGTACAATCCCGAATAAGAAAGTAATTTTGAATAAAGTCGTTTTTTCAAATACATTTCATACTATGCAGTAAAAAATTATTTGCATTTTAATTTTATGGGGGATATTTTGAAATTTTTATGGCATTTTAAATCTTAGAAATTGTCCAAATTCTGGATTTTGATAAAATTGAAATAGTTGCATGCGATTTATTTACTATGAAGTTTTATAAAAGAGTTTAAATACAAATTCAGATAACATTAAAAATAATTCTAGATTTAAATTTAAAGTTAAAATAAAAGAACATGTAGATACAGATTTATTGTAACTATTTTTTTTAATCTTTCAGCTCTAAATGAATTTTTTTGTCTCATGATATTCCGAGAAAATTCAGATATTTTACTATCACTTTAGCAATTTTAAAATTCTCATGATAAGTTTTATTTGAATAATAGTTAAATTAAAATTATTTTAAAGCTATTTATACGCAAAATGCAAAAATTTAACTTCCAGTGGGTCACTTTTATAGTTAAGGGAAGAATTTGTATGAAACATGGACTCTTTTTATTTATATTGATGATAATTTTCTAAAAATTTTAACTTGGGAAAACTGCAGTTGGTATCATCTGTTTAGTTTAAAGTAGAGAGGAACACGATTTTTTCCTTTATTAATCATTCTTGTAAATAAGTCTTTATTTTTATAGAAATACCGAAGCGTCTCACGCAATTTCATACAAAATAAATAATTAATGAACAGCACGAGTTTATCCACTGAATAAAGCCAACTGACTATGTAAAAGCACATACTTTTTTACCGACTGAAATCAGTACGTGAGCGATTTGAAAAATGAAATCAAAGTAATTTTTTCATAAAATAAATGTTTCTAAATTGAATCCTCGATGGAAATATCCTTTTAAACTAACGTAAACTTATTCTATGTAACAAATAAATAAAAAAGGCATTAAGTCATACAATTTCGAAAAGGGAAGAATTTTCAATGTTTCAATTTTCTATTTTCTTGTACTTTAAATTAGTTTCCTTTCCATAGGCTTAAAAGTTTTAATTAAAATCTAAGCGTCGATTATAGAATGTAATTTAGAATTTGTAATAACGTTCTCAATAAAAAGAATTCACGTTTATCAAACTGCAAGAAATGCAACATTTCGGCCATCATTTCCGAACAGAAAATTCAGATTTTTCTGAGAAATGCACACATATACTGGAGTATCCTTTAAAATATATATTACAATGTCCGTTTCAAAATATATCCTGTATCGTTCTATGTACCGTTCTGACAATCTAATTAAAACATTGAAAGTGTGTTCTTGTACATTGAAACAACATGCATTTTTGCTGAAATCTTCCGTTTAATTCGATTTTTTTTAATTTAAAAAAATCATTATTTACTTTTAGAATTAATGAATCATACCGAATACATTTCATTCTGTTGAAGTTCATCTGTAATACATGTCATAAAAATGCTTAACGAATTAATAATACATTAATAAAAATTAACAATATTTTAATTTCTATATTCCTAAAATATATGTAACCTGGGAACCAGCGCAAACTGTATCGTCTGCTTAGCATTAAATAAGAATAAAAGCAATATATTTCCTTTTTTATTGCGACCTTGTCAATAATTGCAAGAGGATTTTGTCTCAGAAAGTACTTTTTAAAAGATAAATTCCTCCGTAATACCATATAAAACCTATTCCCATGTATGTTCATTTTATATTCTTCAGATATGTTAGAGTTGAGACATTAGAGGAAGAAAATACATTATCTACAATGAAATATATGAGAAGTCTGTCAAACTTATCTTTTTTGCAGCTACTTTAATAGAAAGCGTGAACCCAATTTATATCTTAGTGCTTTGCGCGAAAAAATTTCCAATTTACGCTTCATCGATAGACAGGTTTTCTGTTAAAGGAGTTTCAGCGTATGTCTTATCTGTGTCAAATCTGTGAAGTAAATAACCCTACGTTAGTCTCAGAAAGGTTTGAGAAACAAGATGTTTCACCTTTGCATGCAAAACCTATCCTCTGAAAACTATTTATTATCTCTTTATTTTTGCTTCACGCGTGGATCAAAAATCTTCAAATATGTCTATTTATAGGTATTTTCGAGTATGTCCTGCATCTAAGTATGGTGTGGTAAATTTGTTCACCATATAATTACTATCATAAATGATTCTAGTAAAAAAATATATTCTTTCAGAAAATACCCAAAGAAGGTGTCAAGATAGGTATGGCACATTCAAAATATATCTTTAATACATATTGATTAAATAAAATAATATTGACGCATCTGTCTTCGGGTAATTCCAAAAAATACTATATACGAAGTGTAACTAAACTTTCACCACATAAAAAGATATAGAAAATTATGTTATTCAATGAAATATTAAAATGTCGTTTAGAATAAATATATTTTCTTTATACAAATATTACTTTGATTAATTATATTTTTTATATATGGCGATATTTTAGAAAAATTGTTAATGCCTTTAATTTAAGGAAAGTAAGGATTACTGCATTCAGTTTTAACCCTTTAATAGTATACAGTTACAAATGCAATTCAAAAGAAATTCGTTGTTCTTTAAAATACAGATTGAATGGACAATAAGATATTATAGCGAATGAAGTATGCAAGGTGCGATATAAAAATTTGTGAAGTGGAAGGATGGATCAGGTGTTTTTTAGTCATCTGGTCTTGGCGCAGAAGTGAGTGGTCCATTCCAAGTAAGTAATCGTTACACAAGAAACAGGTTGTTAACCCTCCGTAAAATTTTCATAACGGTCGTATAAAACTGACAAAGATGACGAAATTGCCACTTGTTCCCAGCACCAAAAAAAAAATCTACGAAAAATTGTATATGATTTTCCAGCCAGATTTTTTTCTGTTTAAGTTTTAACAAATAAACGCTTCCACTTTTCATCTTAATTTTAGTAAGAAAGATATTTTGAAATTTGTATTTATTACACTGTAAAAAAAATCCCGTAAAATTTACGGTTTTAAACTGGCAGCTGGGTTGGTTGTGCAAAACCGTAAAAGTTACGAAGTAAATCCGTAGGCACAACGGTTTTTTACCATACAGGAACAAGTTTTTCCCGTAAAAGTTAGGAAGTAAATCCGTAGTCACTACGGTTTTTTACCGTATGAAATCAAGTTTTCTCCGTAAAAATTAAGTCATCGAAGTAAGTGACGTCATCGACTGAGTTGAGTTGTTGTTCTCCTTCTGTTCGAGTTGAAATGTGCTGATGTGTATTATCAATTAGGAATATTAATTAAGCAAGGCTTAATTATTAATTTCAATTAGTTTAATTAATATAATTCTTAATTGGACGATTTCGATGCAAGATGGTGACAAAACTTCTAACTCCTCCGAGCCGGGAATCGAAACCGCGTTCATAGAAATAAAAGGCAGTCACTCTAACCACTAGACACCGCAGACTTCACAAACTGAAGAAAAAATAATCTATTTGAGTTTTAAAGTCACTATACCTCTAGTGGCGCCACCTAGTGGTGTAAAAATCAACTATTGCCAGAACATGTGTTTTAAGGTTATCTTTCATGAGTGACAACAGGTTACTGCAACATGTGTAAACAATAGCGGAGATGGAACCCTATTAAAAACATGAAATGAATGCAATAAAATTACATTTAAGAAAAGGGAAAGTTATCATACGGAAAGCAATACCGTATGACGAAAAATAGAATTTGAACTGACGGTTTTAAACCGTTTATGGCTGGAGCGGAAAACGGTGAAAAACCGTTTTGTCAATAAAACAGCTTTAAACCGTCAAATTTACGGAAAAAGTCCGGGAAAAAAATGGATGTTTTTTACAGTGTAGGTATTGTCCAAAATTGTATAGATATTTAGTTATAAAGAATATATTAACTTATTTTGTTGTTCAGGAAGATTAGCATCGTATGGTATATAGCTTTACAACTTCCTAATCTCTAGTATAAAACAGTATTAGAGACAGAGAAATTTTTATGTCAATATTTTGCATCAAAACTGATAGGGAATGTGTTGTTCATAATAAAAATTTATGAATTTTGCTTCATAGTTTAGAAGTTCCAAGAGTATATATGGACAGCAGTAATACTAGTTCAGGCGCAAAGGAACATTTTAAATCAAATGAAGGAAATTAGATAAGATAAATAAATGTTTTGAATATAGAATAAAATCTGATTTTAAATAAAATATAACATAACGATTCTAATCTTTTAAATTAACTTCAGCTTTCGTAACGCAAACAACTTATATTGGTACATTATTTGCGTATAGGAAAACGAAACATGTTCTTTTAAATGTTCTAAGAAAGAAAAAACTTATTTTTTACTTTTTTTCTCTTGCGGCCATCTTTTTTTAAGAAATATTTTTTATTTGTATCTGCAAATAATTTAAATTATGTGATGATTTTTTCATCATTACATAGTCAAAAAATACTTAGGATTACAAACTGGAAAAATATTTGAAATGGCAAATTTTCCTTGCTTTCGAATTTCTGTCATTCAGATAAAGAACTCCAGTAACGTATAATTACAATTTAATTTATAATGAAAAATTGTATGACTAAATTGTCATAATTTTCTATCAATATGCATTAAACCTCTGGAAATTTTATTAATACATTTACAAAAAGACTGAAGTTATATATCTTTACGAATCACATGTGTACCATCTTTTTGGCAAATATTTGGAAAATAGCATTCGATGCAAAGAATTTAAAACTGGCACTAGTGACAGATGGGACGCTTCAAGAAAATGAAAAGAGTTTGGAATATGCAATGAGATTTCCAGAAAAAAAATTTGATTCTTTTATAAGGACGCTGTTTTTCTGTACAGTACTTTAAAGTGTTAAGTACTTTGATAAATGTTTGGTCCCTCTTGCCAATTCCCAATAAGGTAGTTGTTTGAAACTATCCATTTTTCAGATTGCTTTTGTGTTCGATATCAAACTTTTTTCTTTTCATATTGCATTGGACACAGTTGCTTAAAACTTTTATTTTTTCGGTAAGTGAACAAAAGAAGGTATTGGGAATTGAATATGTCTCACAGCGATGGTAAAATAAATGCTTAGTATTTAGGTACATTTTTTTATTCATTTCCTTTGTATTTATCGTATGAGAAAAATTCCACACTCAAAATTTCTTAAAATTCTACACCGAAGTTTAAGCTTTAAAATTTCAGCTAGAATAACATTACTGAACTCAATCCTTTTAGAATGGTTTAATACTTGAAGTAATAGCTTCTACAAATTTATATTTATTTATATAATAAAACACTTCATGAGTTGGCTTATTTATTATTTGAAAGAAAATCCAAACTTTGTCATAAAGAACTCTTATTCTCGTGACATCTTGAAATCTGGAAATTTGCTCCGAGCAGTTCTAAGTACACAAATATAAAAATGAGACACAGGATTTATTTAACAAAAGCATTAAATTATAGAATATGTTTTCAAAAACTTTCTCTTAAAATCAAAAAGAGAATGTTGAATAACTTCTGCAGCAAAGGTAATGGTCTATCAGTACTACTTCTTAATATTTCTATTCATGGTTCGAAGTACGAAACATGCATTTCTTCAACAACTCCAATAAAATATTCAACAGTTCGATTTTAAAACACGTTTTGCTATTTTCTCCTTACAACCACAGAGTGCCTTATCCATTCATAAGTGTCTCACTTGGGATTTCTTCAATTTGAATCCCATTGCATTCTTAAGTGCCAGAAAAATTCCAATGAAAGAAAAAAAAACTTGTTTCAAAACTCTAAGAAATTTACAACGTGCTCAAGTGTTTGCAAAAGTGTTCTCGTTTCTAGTAAACATCTTCCCTCTATGAATAAAATATTCAAATTTTGGTTCAGGTAGTGACATTTTCATTTTCTTCAAATCTTCTGCTGATCGATAACACAGCAGAAAACTTCTCGATCAGCTTGACACTGAGAATCTGTTTCCGGCATTTGAAATCACTTCCTGGCGTGAATGAGAACGGAAGTTGTTGGTCAGAAAAATGAGAGTTTATCTCTTGTTTCAAGAATATTTAAATATTTAACCACTGCTCTAAGTAACTCAGGGCGGGAAACATGAATTCAATAATCTTCTATAATCCGATTTAAACTTGTTAAAACTAGATTGTCTGTGTAAGTTTTAAAATTAAAACTTTTATGATTTATAGTTTATATTTTAACAAAATTGTGAAGCTGATTTTGAAACTTTTCCGAATGGATCATACACCTATGGTACTATGACGCTTTTCAGATTTCCCTCCCGACGCGGAAATAATCAATTATTTCACTACCCAATTTGTGGGTAGATTCATTGCCTTGTTTTAATGCAACCCTCCTCGTCTCTTGACTAGATTAAAAGCTAATAATGAAAGCCCAGAATCGTAAAGCCGCGGACTATAAAAAGGGAATAATGGAACATGGCATATTTTACTTATTAAAAAAAATGGAAAAGAATTTTCCTTTTTCTTCACCAGCTACTCAATTTTAAAAGGATATTTATTCTAAAAGTTAAAGGCATCTTTTGGAATTCAGTTCTATGCAATAGAAGCTCATAATTAACAATGAATAAAAATTAGGATGTTTACTTGGAACGATACAAGAATAATTGTAATGCTTCTACAATGGAAAGTATCTTAACTATTCAAACTTATAAAAAGTAAATAAAGTTTGGCACTTTCGATAACACATGCCTGAAACCAAGAAAGTGTTTGAAAACCAATAGCTGATTCTGATAGATTTTTGGATGCTGATTTCAGGAAAAATAGTCAAAAAATTCAATCTCGTACCATTTCTCCACAAATTGAAAATTTTGATTTTCGTAGCCACCAATCCATTGCGTCATAATCTACTAAGGAAGGAGATGATAATTTATTGTGATACGTCGCCATTACTTGCGAAAACTGGAGATTTTTAGGGAAGCCTGTGGCGCGGATGAAAAAAACTCATTTCAAGTAATATTATGTCCAAAATAATTTTCGAATTTTGTCAAATGTCAGGCTTATTAAGAGGATTTTCACGGTGTTTCAAATAACAGAGAGCCCCAACCTTTATCCGAGCTGGAAATAAAAGATTTAGTCAGAAATTTGAACCTTTCTAATGATTCTGCATAACTCTTATGCTCTAGGCTAAAGGAAAAGATTTTGTTCCTGGTATCTTTCTCATGGTCCAGTAAGAGAGAAACAGTTTGCATTCAATACTTTACTCAATATAGTGGCTTGGTTTATTTTAGCAATGTCTCTGGATTTATGGAGATGTATAATATACAGTATGACGTGAAAGAGTGGAGGCTCTTTATTGACTCTTCATAAAGAAGCCTCAAAGCAGAGCTTCTGCATAATGGCAGCAAGTATGCTTCAGTGCCATTA
>BGPR01000471.1:166673-210442 GCA_013235015.1 Araneus ventricosus
CTTTCAGAGGGAAAAAAGACAGCTTAAGGACCTATGAATGTAAGAATGTATTAACTATGGTAATTGCTGTTATTAATATAATTTAGCAAAACATTTTCAATAGTTTGATAAATAATAAATTTGTAAATAGAACAATTAAAAAATATTTTGAAAACAAATAGTTTTCGCTAGCGTATGAGAAATTGGCTTTTCCCATATATATCCAGGCCCATTTTGTGAAAATTCCTTACGTGACTGGTGAAAATGGATTCCATATTTGAAATCAGCGCACCAAACAACATAAAAATCAGTCATAACATTGCAAACACTTTTTCATGATTCATATTCTTCACGCCGGTGTAATAGCTACAGTTTACAGATAAATAATTTTTAAAAATCTTTGAAAGCTTTGTTGTACATTTAAAAACACAATTTTTCCAATGCAATCTCTACTATTAACAAAAGATATAAAGACGAAAAATTGTAATATTCGCGAATAGTAGGGATCAAATCATGTTCACGTCACTCGTGTAAACCCCGCATAGCCAGATTTTCAAATTTTGAGCGCTCTTTAAAAGAGGATAACGTCACAGCGCAACGTAAGTCAGCGCACATTTTCATGAAATGAGGTACGAGAATCGTCCCAATTATAACACACTTGCGATACAAGCGAGCCCAGGCGAAGTGCAAAACTTAGTTTTAATAATTTGTTTTTAATAAACACATTCGCTGCCACTATTCACGCCTCAGATTCGAACCATCTGTGTAATTAGATGACCCCTTTTCTGTCATCTCTTAACTACAATAGAGAAGGGGGTCATGTAATTAGATAATAGGTTCTGGACGCACCAGTGCGTGGCTTTGTTAAAAAATCGCCGAGATAATCATTCAAAGATTTTATTGTCTTTCTTAGATACTTTCTTCCTGTTTTTCCTTTTTGTTGCTGTATTCTCCCTGAAGATTACCCCCCCCCCGCAGTATGACGATTCCCTGTCTTATCTTGATAGTGTTTACAAGAATTCAAAATTACCTAATTATAAAAATTCTATATTTTTGTGAACATTTATCCCTATTTAGGTATCTTATAAAAGTACATGAGAAATATTGTTGTAAAATTTTGTCTGAAAACTGATAAAATCATTTCAGAATGCTAATCTCTACTTGCTTAACTGAGTGAATCGAAACACAACAACTTCGTGTCTCCTAGAAAATCAGCGTTAGCCTCTAAACAGTAACCTCTTAAATATTAATTTAGATTCATTTATCTACCCGCCTGGACATAATCATACCCTCCCAAAACTGTTAATCATGTGCACATATGAGCGCGGACTCCTCGAACTTAAATTATAAATTAGCACCCAGCTTCCACTTTAATTTAAACTCTCCGGTCAAGCATTATAACTCAATTAGTAGGGGATAAATTCACGATGTTCATAATCACGTGAAAGTTGATGAAAACTCTCTAGTTGGCTTGGAAACCGTAACTAAAAGTGACTGGCAATGTTTCTTGTCAATAGAGATTAATCATCGTGCTTTAAATTAATTTCCGGTGTGAGATTTTACGTAGGACAACTGCAGGCAAAATTAAATGAAAAACTTTCGTGGAAATGTTGATATATTGTAAAAATATTCGTAAACATTCGAAAGGTAGTTTTATGTTATAGTTTTACTTTATATTTAAATATATAAATGTAATCATATGATCAATAGAACTGGTCTTCACAGAGCAACACTTATTGGGATAATATTTCATAAAAGCCATGACATTAAACAGAATACTACGTGTTGTACTTTTGGATTGAATTCTTGTAGCCATTTTTCATTCCTCCGAAGTGAGGCTATGCTGAAAATGCTTTTGAGTTTTCTTAGCATTTGTTTAGCTCAAAGGCGATGGAAATTATTTTGACATAATATATTATTTCTGGTCACATACATTTTCAAAGTGAGCCTTCTTAAAGCAAATGATTTTTATAGTATGATTTCCATTTAACACGGTGTGACAAGTGAAGCAAACTTCCGTTCATCAGCCATTCTAACAACACTTTTTCTTATTGAACTTTATAAAAATGCCGATATCCATAAAATGAAACGCAAAATTTGTGACACCTCACCAAAAACCTGCCACTGTAATATTTCTCTTACAGCACGCTTTCAATACAACATGGTACGAATAAACTGTGTTACATGAAAATGAACATATAAATGTAATATCGCAAAATAATTACAAAAACGAAAAATTTCTAAATTTCACAATTATTGCGAGTTTTCTAAAGAACACATAAGATTTAAATTTATATCAAATTATTTGAAATTTTAAATAATAATTACAAAACATATACACAGAAAATAATGAGAATTTGAATACCCCGTCTGTGGATTTAAATAATATATATCGATTATACTTACTTAATATTACAAACATCTCATGAACTGGTTTTGAAATTGCAGCTGTATTGCCATGATAACAACAAAACAGCGGCCATGTGATTGAATATTTAATATATGCGTTTCGCATTTTGCGTACCATTTTCAAGTATTCAACAAAGATCATTCATTATACAAAGATTATTTATAACAAAGGTAAAAAATTGTAGCTAATTTTAAAATAAATATAAGAATCCCTATTTTTGTAACAAACTGATATTTGGAGTCATAATTCAAATAATTATGTATTATTTGTGGTGAAATTAATAAGTGATTAAAACAAAAAATCTGAAATGAATTCTGCCTCTTTGCTTAGATTTTAAGAATTCTTCTTATTTAGAACTGGTAAAAATAGTTATCACCAGTATGAAATCAGATTCGTAAAGCATAAGGCCTCTCCGTTTCTAATTACGAAGCAGAAACGTAATGAATGTTCGAAATTATCTTTAAAATAACCATGCCAGGGTGAAAGTTGTAATTACTTTTAGGATACTCTGCTTCATTTCAGGGAACTAAGTCCAAAGTTCTTTCCTTAATTTCGCAGATACTTGTTCAAGCGTTAATTCTTTGCAAAATGAATTGCATTCTCTTATTTGATTTATTTGCGAAATTTGAAAACAGTTCATTTCCGAAGGTTTTGGTCAGTCATAATCTATGATTCAATTTTTTATGAATGTTTATGATTTATTCTTTTTTAATAAAATATTTTTTCTCAGATTTGCCATAGAGTATGTTTTGATTATTTTGTATGTATTTTCCCCTGTTTATGTGTATGGTTAATAATGACCCCTCAAGAATAATTATTGAACGATCATTATCACACAGAGTAGCTAGAATTAAAGTATTCATGTTCAAAACTTTATAGAGAAAATACTAGACTCCCAAATCTTGGTGTCAAGTATTTTAGAACTATGAAAAGAGATTTCGTTAAAATCTTAAGAGGAAAGGAATTAACTTGTTAAAACAATAATTCTTTTCCTTGTAATTATTTATATTATACGCCATTATTAAGCTGATATTTTCATTTTTATGACAAATGATTTTATCTGCATTGCTTCTGTGCCATTTAAAGGTCGTAATCTATTTGCATCGCTAATACGAGTGAATTATTATACGACGACGATTTAATTACGTTTTTACGAGAGAGTGCTCGCCTATTCGACACCAATTTTCCATTTTTTGGACGAATGGAAATGTGGTCAATATCTATCCATGAAATGTTCGGTAAACTCCGCCAAATTTAACACATTTACTTTGATTTGTACTACCTATTGTAATTAATAATTAAACATGAGTTGTTCAATAATAATGAAAGGTCAAACTGTTACTTCAATATTACTGTAATGCTTCTCGATATTAACTAGTGAAATATATTTTCTTCTTTAAATGTTACTATTTTTATTACTTACTACTCTAAACAGAAAGTTTGAAAGAGCATTTCCATTCATTGGAAACCAGTTTTATGTTTCGATTTCGGAGAGATATTTTGAAATTAATCAAAAAAGTAAACAAAAGTCTACAAAATATTCATACAAAAATTCAAACAATTATTTAAATCGTTATAAACATATCTTAAAGGTTGGCGCAACATGAATATAATATTATTTAAAGGAAGCCAAAATACCTGGTTTGGAAATCAAAGCTATTAGAAGACTTAACACCACAGATACCCCCGAACTCGGACGCAGGACGGCTCCCTGTCGGTTGATTGGGTATGCGTGAAACTTTATTGAAAGAGCCAGAGCAAAAAAAAAATGACATTTTATATATAAGGATACAAGAAAAAGGACATTTAGAACAAAAGAATATAATATTTAGTAATTTAACTGTTAGTTCTTTCAAGTCTTTGTGTCGTTGAATTTGAGAGGGTGGTGCCTTATGTATGGGAGAAGAGAGAAGATGAGTACCTAGGGTTAATTGAGTCTGTGGCTAGTTGTTGTCACCATCTTTTGGAAGAAAGAGTGTTTCGTTTTCAGTGATGAAGTGGATGAGTTTTCTGATTTTCGCCCTAGAATTGTTGTGGTTCGTAACTCTTTTTCACCAAAGTGGTTCTGGTTCAGCTGACGGTTTTGTTAGGTGCTATGAGGTTGTAAACAGGCAGCTTATAGCATAGTGTAAGGGGTTTCCCATGTTTCCACAGCCATAGTAATCGCTGTTTCTGATGTTGAATCGTTTAAGATATGTCGGCAATGGGCCGTGCCCGCGACGAACATTATTTAGGTCCTTTAAGAGAAAAAAATGCAGTTTAATGAGAGAATGTCAGAGCAGCGAAAAAGATTTAATGAAGATTCAGACTTTTATATTAATAATACGATATTATTTTATTAGGTAGGTGTTTTCGTTTTCACATAGGCATTCAAATTTCTAGTTACGATTCTGATGGAGAACCACATTAATCTAACCCAAAGTGCTCAGATTTATAAGACGGCCCTGAGGATAACCAAGAAAACTGGATTTCTTCTGTTTCTCTGTTTCAATTATGTTTGGTCGTTTTCTTTTGTTTAAATTAGCGTGAGATCTCTTTTTATATTTGTTATCTGTAACTTCTACAATTTACTAGGTGTGTATCTTATTTATATTTTACTTTTCTAGTGGAATCACATTTTTATTAACTTATCTTTTGTTTTTTTAATTGGCAACGTTTAATTTTTTAAAATTTAAATTTTCTACAATATTTGATGTAACTTTTGGCCACAATTTCACCATGTCTATCTCTCTGCTGGAATGTTCTGCTCTTGGAGAGACAACCTGCACTCTAAAACCTTAAAGTTGAGTCGGCTCTCCTGGGAATTGAATGAATGAAAACCAAGAAAACCTCGAATAGCAAGCTGGACAGTAACTGCAAGTGAATTGACTATGCTTAATTTTACCAGAAAACGTAGAAGCAGTTTTTTAGTGACGATCTATAGGTTTTGAAATCATATCTTTTTCAAGGTTTCTGACCTAAAATTTCAAGTGCATTGTGCTTTAATAAGATTCTACAAGGTTATTGAAATAAAATATATGCTTTAGAAATGTATTGAAGTTTGTTTCAGATTTCATCTTCATTTAAAATATGATATAGTACGTTCAGTCTTATTTAAATATCTAGAAATATAAGTTGGGTTTTACGTATAACATATTTCCTAGAAAATTCAAATTTGTCAAGTGCTGTATAGAAAATCGACAGTGTATTACAAAATCTTTAAAGATTGTGTGAAGTTCTAAACAAATCTTTTGGATTGGGATGAAATAAATGCCATTCATTTCTCGAAAATAAAATGTTTTTCTTCAAGTATAAAATGAAATAATTGCTAAATTTCGGAATAAATAAATATTCCTAAGCATTACATTTTTAAAATATTCATGTCCACAATTTCACAGTAAAAATAATGTAGAGTTACTTTGAAAATTTTCTATGGGAAAGATATTTTTCATAACAAGTTTGCGTGAATATCCAGTTATCAATAAAAGAAGTCAAAAATATTATTAGTAAAAAATGTTGCATCCGTATATTTGTTAGGATTTATAAATAGCACACATTTGAAGCTTGGGGAGAAGTCAAATCTATCGTGCCCGCAGCAATTGATAAAGCTGTGCCTCTGAATAATGCTGGAGCCTTCGAACGAGATTGTGCGGAACTAGCGGTTTGTTGCGACTACTTAATCTTCGACAAAGAAAACGACTTACCAAACTTTTGCAGTTCGAGCTACCTGCTCCATGAAGTGGAAATGTGAAATTGGAGAATTTTTGATATGAGTTTCTTTTTTGACGCGTCTATAAATTTTTATAACCTTCCTTCGCAGAAATGAAAAAGTTTCTATGTAGAAAAACAGTGAGTTATTTTTATCCTAGAGATTCGCGCATATATTCTACATCTGAAATATATATAAAACTTAAGCGGAATAAAATATAAATTTCTAATGTTTTTATGAAAGTACTTATTAATATCGAGAGAGAATATTAAATTATACAATCACCATCACTTTAGAAAGATACTAACAACAAAAGAAAGGAAAGAAATGATGTTCATCTGATCACTAAACAACTTTTTTAGTATGATGTATCAAAACAAATTAATGAAAGTCATAGAACTAAAGAGCATTTTAAATAAATAATAAATACAGGATTGGTGTAAGTAAGAAGAAATTTTGATTAATTTTATTGTTGCTTTGAAAAAAAGAAAAAATAGAACACTATTCCGATTTAAAATCGTTTTTAATTGTGTTTTCACAATGTTAATCGTACAGAATATTGAAAGAATAGCTTTATATACAATTTGACGGGAGGTCTGGTACAGCAAGCTTGCGATTTTCTTAAAATATTTATAAACTTATATTATAGTGTTGAATGAGATGCAATTCAGTGAAACGCAATGGGATTAAGAATTTGATGATAAACAATTTTTATATCTCTCAAAATTAATTTAATAACGGCTTTGTTTGGATAATGAACTGTGCAATATGTGTCAGTGAGGATATTTAGTTCACTAGGAAAAGCTTTAGCAATGGATTATTTCTATATATCTTGCATTTCAATATAATAAAAGAATAATTCCAAATATATCTAACAGTTAAAATCAACAGTTTGTCAGGATACCACCAATTACTAATCTTGCAAAATTAGCAAAAAGGCTGTATACTTACTTAAAATAGTAATAACTGTTCGCAGATTCTCGTTCCACCGTGTATAATTCCACATATCCTGCAGTATAATTTTCTAGGTTCTTAAAATCTAAACATCATAAACTAAATAATTAACAATTAGTCTCCAAAATTATTTTGGTTCCAAACAATGTATGAATCTCTAAACAATATTATTTCATTCAGAGCAGACATTGCATACATATAAGAAAACATATAAGAAAAATGTTTTCGGAATTGAGAATTTGGTTTTCGGTGCAAACTGATCATAGAGAAATTCCTTCTTCCACAGAATAGCGACGACTGGCCAATTAGGAACAGGAAACTTTAATGAATTATAGTAAATGCGTTTCTTATTTATATAATTATATTTTATATGTTATTTGTAAATTAGACATTTCTAACTATGTGTAAACCGGTTTTCAGAAATTTTGTATCGTTTTTTTAGGAATTTTTATACTACGCACAAATTAAAATGTAAAAAAGACCATTATTAAGAATTTCTGTACATTCTCCATTTTGCATCAGTAGCAAAATTTCTATACCAAAAAATTAATATAACTCTCAATTTATAAATTACAATTTTTTTAACTAATATGAATTATATTTTATTTTGAAATGAATTTTCAATTCGATGTTCCCATCTGGGAACATAGGCCTGTAAACGATTAAATAAATTTATAATTTGTACTATGAAAAAATTACTCCTTCCTCTAAATGTTTGTATTAATCATTCAAATAACGAGGGAGCGTTATTTCTAATTTATACTGTAAAAGTATCTTTATACTTTAATCCTGGGCTCTCTACACAGAATGACAGTGCTCTACCACGGGAAAGTATGTACACGCGGATCCACACGTTTCGAAATAACCGGTTAAATGAGAAGCTTGACTAAGGACGTACAAAAGGGTTGATGGTTGGCCGCTCAACCAAAATCATTCTTCCACAGAAAATGCATCTTGCTGATCGCTAGATAAAATGCATCGAAAAGGTAAGAGTTTTTATCGCGTTATGATGTTTCTATCGAAACACACTAAATTTTCTACTCACACTTTTAAAATATGGAGACCTAATTCTCGACCTACCAAATACAATAATCGTTTAAATGATACAGTCCCTAGGAACGCTTTACATTCATGTGAATTTACCAATTAAGATGAATCTAACATATTTAAAATAATTTGATGATGTTTGAAAAACCTACTTTATATTATTTCACATTCTTTAACTAATAAATCATAAAAATGCAAAATAAATAATTATTTTTTCATATCAAACAACACTAATTTACAAGAAGAAAAGATGGTATAACAATTCTGATTTCGTCATTATCATATTCATGACAGACAAAAATTCACACGTCGTTTTAACTAAGGGTTTGATTAAAATAAATATTTGATGCATGAAAAATAATAGCGGGTTTAAAACCTGCAGTCTGGACAAAACATTGTGTAAAACCAACATTTTTAGAAGTAATTAATAAAATAGCAAAGCCAATAATGACTAATAGGCCTTATGGCCTCTATTCTAAGAAATACTTTATTTTTCAACGAATTGCAATGAGGATTCAGAATTTGACAAGGGAATAGTTTTTATGCTGTTCAGAAGTAATGCATTAATGGCTTAATTCGATAACGCGCTGTCTCACATGTGTCGTTGATTATTATTTCACTTGGAGGAGGTTTAGAAATGGATTAGTGATAAAAATCTTAATTGACAGTTACTAAAAGCGTATTGTTAAATTAGTTTCCTGGTTTACTTATTTATTCATAGCACCTACTTAAGAAAAAAATTAAGGCCACTGAACGAACTAAAAGGAACTAACGAATAGTTAATTGAATACAAAAAAATCATTTTATGCATTATTTATATATGAGCACAGAATATAAAAAAAACCTTTTTTCTTCGATATGAAGTCACTGGACGCAAACAAACTGTGAAATAATTTAAGCCAGCTAATATTTAGGAGATTCTTTTCCTTTCCAGAGGACAGATCGGCTGAAATCCAACTTGTCAATTTAAATTTATTGACTAATTTTTAAAAATCTACAAGTGAAAACTTTTTAATATTTGAAAGTTTCAATTATACGTAAAAATACGCTGTTTAACTAATTTAAATTAGTCTTCTAGCGGGCGCACGTATTTGAGAGATACACTAGAGAAGAATTTCGTTTTATTTCTTTTTACCAGAAGGTGCTACGAAAGGATGACAATGGCTAACCTTCCAGCTCTTTTCAACGCTGTTAGTCGGCGCTTGGAATTCGTGGCGTTAGTAGGATTCTACGAATCTGATATTTGTATTGCAGGGGTACGCCGGATTGCTTTATTGAAATGACTATGAAACTGAAGTTCTGGTTTTATATCTAAATTCCGTTTTTTTTTAATACTTCAACATTGTTTTTATAATTTTGTATTAAATTTGTAAAAATTTTATTAATATTTCATTCATTGAAATATTGGCTATTTTATTTATTTAATTTTCATGTCATTCAGCTAATTCTTTGGTATCTTATATTTTTTGCGTTTTATGTTTACATTCATTTTTAAATAAAAATTGTTTTAAAAATTGCACTTATTAACTCTTACCCGATTACAACCTAATTTTAATAATTACCCTTTTAAAAATTGATAATTTACAAAAGTGTATCTAGGAAATACGGGCGACCTTTCATGCTGGTATAGGATGCTCGTCTGCTGGAAGGTTAAATGTGATAATATGTTATTTAAGCGTAAATGTCGAGTTTAATATATACATGTAATTGGAAGTATCTGCAGCATTGACTAATAAGGATAGTCAAAACCATAGTGTAGGTTGTTACTGACTAGTCAAATGTATGCTTGTAAATATATGATTTCACTGTAATATTTCGCATAAATATCCTATATTAAGTCCGATGATAAATCTAATGGCATATTGGTATTAGTTGATTCAAAATATGAAATTTATTACTAGGATGCTCACTAAAGTTACATACACCTCCCTCCCCGTAATTTCAGAACGACTGCAGTTATATCCATAAAAATGGTGTCTAGGTATAGTGAAGAGGCTGTGCATAAAACGATTACAGAGCCACCGGGCTGCAAGCTGCGGAACTAGGGTTCGTATTTCGAAAACGGAACGATATAGGGAGAAAAATCAATTACAATGTTATAGAACACCATCTTTTTAGTAGAAAAAGAAATCTTGTGGACTTGGATGCTACGACAATGCTAAGAACATGCCTGTGATTGCCAATGTCTGTCGCTTTCTTACCTCGAAGTAGTTAAGGTATTTATTTAATTGCTTTTTAATGATGTTCTTAAGGCCGGAACTCACTTTGAATCAAAACTGTTATTGGTTTATGTGATAATATGGTATGCAATTAAAATTGAAAATATAAAAACTATAATCTGACGCTTAATTAAGTATAATAATCTGGAATATTGGAGGTTCTATTTCCCTTGCCCTGTGTACATACCAATCAGGATTGATTTTATTTCGTAAAATGATATTTAAACTAGATGCAGTCATTTATTACAATAGTGCAAAAAGAATAACATTTTATGTATCTATTGTACGTTTCTGAATTTTCTATTTACCTACGGTTACAATAAGGAGTGTTTGGAATCAAAGGTACATTATAATTAACTATTGTCAAACTCACATAATTTATTTTACAATAACTTAAGCACTGTTTGTGAAAGACATTTAGTAAATATAAAATGATATTTAGATTAACAAAAATCACACTCAAATGTTTTGCTAAATTGCCTGAAACTGAAGTCATTTTAGACTTTTTAAAATATCATGTTTTAGGTTTAAGAATAAAAGGAATATCAACATTCATGGTAAGTAATTAAGGCCTTTGCAAGGTAACATTTAAGTGATTTCAAAATTTAATTATTTATAAATGCATTTAAGCTGATATTCAGGATAAATTTTTTGTGATAATTGCAAGAATTTGAATGATATATAAATCAGGATAAATGTCTATTTTAAAATTTCAGTTATTCGTAATACTATGGATAAAATGAGAAATTTTGTTATGGGCTTGGAGGAAATATTTTAATCAATTATGTTTGAATTCAGTTCAAAATACGAAAATATACACGAAATATAGAATTTATTTATTTAGAATTCAGTGCAAATGCACATTAAAACTATTTACAGACATTCTAAATTTATAGTTGCAACACATTATCTATATAAATGTTCATTGTGCTCTTCTGCAATATATAACTAGGTAGTTACATATAGCTATATAGTTAACTCTTTAATCCGAGGGGACATTTTCCTAACTTCTCCTTTAAAGCCGGGGGATTTGGAGGGTATGCCACATTGAAGTGGTCTCTTCCATTCAGTGTGGTCTTTACCCCACCATCACACTCCGCGCTATTCAAGGTAATAAAGCTGTCCCACATGGTCCTCGAATCCAGCTGTCTTCCATCCCAGCTGTCCTCGAACCCACATGGACCTGACTGAAACGGACTGTGAAAAAGACCCCCAACAAGAATAATTGGGCCCCTACCACTCTTATCAATCAAACCATCTATCTACCCGACCACCCCTCAAAAGAGGGCAAGCACCTCAAACCGGCCGTCTTAGGCGTTAAGGCGAAACCCGTCTAGCTAGGTATAAGAGGGTTTTAATTTAGGCTATGCAGTTGATAACTGGATAGTCACTGAAAAATATTTAGAAGGGTTTCATAAAGTTCAGAATGAATTTATGATCCTTTGAAAAATCTTCTTCTAGGTGAATAATGCATTCATCTTTTTTTTTCGTTGAAAATTAAGAAGGAAAAAGGGATGCTCACTATGTATTTAGTTGATAAAAAAATCTACAGTCTTCGAAGAATCATTTACTCGAGAATAATCCATTTCAGAGAAATCTTATATGCTTTAAAGACATATTTTATAGTTTGAATGGCATATTTATGAGTTCGAATGTCATACTGTAAAGCCAAGATCTTCATTTAGAAGTACCTTCATAAAGAGGATGTCGATATACTAGAACGTTGCATTCAGTTTAATATCTGGTCAAGTTTGCTACACTGTTTGGTTCAGTCATTTTCATATGATTTCACTATTGAAGAAACGCTAATATTTATTTTCAAACACTTGTATTTGTTTTTAAATGAAAACTAGAAGAATAGTTTAATTAAAAAATAAACTTTTAAGCGCTCTTTAATCTTTCTTTGTTCCATTAATTATTTTTTCATTATATTAAACTCATTAATTCCTTGATGAATAATTTTTTTTCGTAAAAATAAACGTATATGTATGCATAAAGGTGTAGATAAAACAACCACAGGTCTTTGATATATTTTCTATTGAGAGTTATCTTTTCTAGACTGTACAGTCGTCTGGTTTAAATGAAAAGATGTAAGTCATTGCCCAAAACTTACTCAATCCCGAATATCAAATATAATCCATTTATAAATAATTAATTTTTTTCTTAAATATTTCTTATTCATTCGATGAATAAGATATATTTAATTACCTTAATTTTAATTTAAATTAAACCTTAATTACAATAATTTTAATTTAAAGTCATTTTTTTTCTCTTTCAAGGATAACACTAAAAAGGTTTGAAATGAATGAAATTTACTAGAAATTGTAAAATGCGTAGGTGCATTTTTTAATTCCGAATTCTGCGCATTTTTAATGAACTAAATGTTTATTGCAGGATTTAAATAGGATATATTCATTATTTAAATTTCATTATTTTTCATTAATTAACAATTAACTTTAACCAATATCTTTAAAGAAGTTTCATCCTTTCGTGATGGACAGATCCTATAAAAATCATTAAGTTATTAACATATAAAGCTATCGGAAAATGTATTGGGATACATATTGATCTATTTGTGATTTCTTTAGAGCAATGAATTTAGAGTGAACGTTATAATTTCTCAAAAATCATACATATGAAATATTGGAATTATAACCCAAATTATGCTATGGCTTATTATTAATTTCTATGATAATGTCTATGATATGTTTTTCTCAATGAATATTTTTTATAGAATTCGAGCAATTAAATCTACTAATTTTACAAAAATCATCTTTAGTTAGAGGAATAACTAGAAAAGTTGCAGCCACAAAATCCCTATTATTATGAGAGAGCTTTAATTAATGGCAGAGGCTTAACATCATTTATCATCATCAAAAAATATAGTGAACTTCGAATATTAAGACATTGAGTATTAAAAAAGCTGCAATCAGATAAAACTATGATTAATGACATTCCATACATAAAGGGTTGGAGACAGACTTTGGATAATTGACAATATGAAGGAAGGTTAATGGCAGTAAAGATGTCTTCTTTCTATTTTTGGAAACTAATCTACTTTTTTCAATCGCTATAAGAAGGAATGAGGTGATATATACCCTCATTAAAATTCAGTTTCGTAAATTTTGGATCTTGCGTAATAAATCTTCAGAATGATGTATCGATAGTGTTCCTATAGAATGCCATCTAGTATCTAGGATTTTATATGACGTGCAGATAGAGAGGACTGATGATGATGGGTATGAGATTCTGCGATGCAGAATTCCAAAAGTTTTCATCCTTACAAACGATCATTTTCAGTTTTTATGCCTATTTCCCTGTAGTATCAATCTTCGATGTCATCATTTGCCCAAAACTACAGATCTGGGAGCTTTTTCTCCTTTTTGAAGTTATATGAATGACTTCTTTAACCTATAGATATAATGAATTCATCCTAATGATCTATATCATAGATATTTCTATGCGTTTCTTTGTTCCAATTTGCAACTGATAGGTTTTAAAGTTTCTTTCGTACGTGATAAACAAAAGTTATTTCGATTTCAAAAATCTTCTGACTGTACAAGTATATAATTTCAAACCAATAAAAAACCATACTGTGTAACATTAATTGCAAAAAATGGATTGTAATTCTAAAATTTATAAAAACTATTCATTAGGTTCAAAGATAGTTGAATTTTCTGTACTCAAGAAATATAAATTGTTCTGTTTCTTTATTCTTATATGCATTTTTTAAAAAAAGGCCTGTGTGTGTTTATTTCATTTTTTCCACAAATATTTGTACTTTTATGTGTAAGAAGGGTACATTTATACATTTTTTAGAACACATTCTATTTTTAAACCAAAATTAAATAAGTAATATTTTTCTTAAAATTTCTCCTCATTATTCAAATAGGAAATTATATTTCTTTCCATACCACCTGAAACAAAAGATTGAACAAAATTGTCCATAAATTTAAGTTTGTATTTTCCACTAATCATTCACAAAACATGATAGAAGTGGGACTCAGATGTTATTAATTATGCAGTTCCATAGCTTCAGATTTATACCAAAAATTGATTAAATGCGATTGCGAATTAAGTAACAATTCGCTTTGATGAATAATATATTCCGGTTTCAGAGCGTTTTCGTGCAAGCAGGTTATTTATTCACATCATCTGTGTCACTTGGTCTAGCTATGAATTTGCATATAATAACATGCTTGCCATCCCCTGATTATACTAGAAATCAATCTTCGGGATAAATGTCACATTTGATCAGCTTATACGTCCAAACCTAATACCTTCACAAGTACGGAAGTAAATATATACTTTAAAGACTTGGAATATCTCATTTTTAGGATATTGCTCGTCTGTTGCAGTAGCAATATATCCTCTTAAATATTCGTTTATTTTCATGTTATGAACTGGTAAATCTGTTTGAAAAATGTTGCACAGACAGATATTGCCCTTTAAGAATAAGAATTAAAATTTCAAAATGCTCTGCATAACAAATAAGTTTCTAATTAAAAGTGTAACGCCCAATTAAGGATTTTTGATGATACTGTCATGGGCAGAAAACGATGAAATACACTTACTATATTTCTTGCGAAATTCGAGAAAATTACTTAATGTGAATCTTAACATTTTTTTAATTAATTATATTTTAAGGAAAGCCCAAAATTTTATCCTGACAGTTTTTTTTCTTGTGTTTTTCTCGTCAATACCGACAAAGTTCAACCTCATTCAATTAATGCTAAATGTTGAATTCAAGCGTAAATAAATTAAATTTCTAAAGTGTAAAAATCATATTCCAATAAGACTACAATTTAAATTCAAACTATTATTTATAACTCTGATTCCAAATGACAGAAATGCATTTGTTCACAAACTAATCCTCCTAGACAAAGTTGCTGACATCAGGACAATATCGAATGTATACATCTTTAAAAAATTTATAAGCTGTGTTATTTTATTAAAATTACATATAAAAAGTAAATGTATTTTGTTAGAACAGGTGTGTTCTTTTTAAAAAGTCTTTATACATAGTCTTTTATCAGTGGAATATAAAATGTTTAAAGATATGTGAATTTCACAATAAGTAGTTCCATATATTGTTCAGTTTTGGTTGTGAATATTCAAACGAAATTCTTGAAGTTTATCCTGATTAATTTCGTCCTATAAAGAAACGAAACAAATTTCGAATTTCATATACATATAAAGTCATATAGAAATTTGGAATTTCACAACATTATTACTGAAAATTGAATGGTACACAAATCTGAAACTTAGATCTTCTTTTCATTATGCATTCAGATACCAAAGATAATTGCATTATGCATTTCATTTTTATATTCCAAGTATGTTTATAAATTATTACTTATAAACATCAATGTTAGGAATTAGTTTACATTTCTGTATCTTATTTCATAAAGCATTGTATTAAAACTCAAATGACAGCTCTTATCTCATAAGAATTTTTACACGGGGACTCTAATTGATTCTGAAATGTCAAACTTCTGTTTGAGAAAAATTGAAAATTTGTAGTAAAACCCCTCCTACGCCTACAGATGTCAGGTCATGATAATCCATGTGGCTAGAAAGGTTATGTATGCTATGTAGCTGAAGCCCAAATATGTGGTGGTATCTCAACACAAGCGAAAGGTAGAGCAGAAAATGAAGCACAATTCTAGGATAACATTTTATTCTGAAAGCTGCATTACAAAAGGTTTGTATTACAAATGTAATTTCTGCTAATAATTAAAAAAAAGAACTGAATGTCTATCACATTTTAAAACATACATAAACAATACAAAATGTACAAACCAAATAAGTAATTTTCTTTTGAAGACAACATAAGGGAAATTTTTGGAAAGAAGAAACAGATATGCCTGAATGAAAAATGCTTATCTTTTATTATGCAAAACATTTCCTTTAAGAGGATTGTTGGAGGAACTCATCTGGAAAAAAGGAACAAAAATGAAATAATGTTAAGTTCTAATATTTTAAGGTGATTACAAGAAGTTTAGTGAGAAAATGTCATTATAAGAATGGTATACATAAGAAATATCTGCATTAAGGCCTTTTCGATGTATTTTTTAAATATTTTGACTATCTTCTTACGGCAATGTTTATCATCTTTGAAACTGAAAAAACTATAAAATGGAAAGTATTATGTTAATATAAATGAAAATCAAAATTTAATCCTTCATAACATCTGGGTTGAAAAAATATACTTTAAAAATATTGAGCAATAATTATTATGGATATTTTTCTGCGTTCTAAATTGACAAATCATATTTTGTAAGAATTATTCTAATTCTAAATATATAGAATAATGTAATTTAGGTTTAATCTAAAAATAGTTGGATAGATTGTCAAATCTTTCATCCATTTATTTAGTAATTTTGGGCATTTAATACTGTTAGCCTCGTACAGATAAAAATACTTGTATGACGTCAACATACCTTTAACTAGTTTAATGTTTCAAACACATATTTAATGGCACCTAATTTCTAGTTGTCTATTGTTCAGTGTGTCAGTTTTGTGAATTTTTACAAGAAATATAATTTGTTTTTTACAAGTGATGAAAACAGAGTGAATATTTAACCACGGTTCTTTAAAAAAGTGTACTTCTTTAAAGATCTATTTAAATTCTTCTTTTCCCATAAGCAATCCTTTTTGACAGGGAAGATCGGTTTCTGAAATGAAAAATATTTATTCTGTCGTAGAATGTCAGGCTTACTTAAAGAAAGCTTTTTAAAAGAATTTTGACAGAATTTTAAAGGCACTCACGTAATCCCTAGCCAGAATTCTGTATTAAAGCTTCATAGCTATATAGAGAAATTGTTATAATAAATTAAAGGATAGTGATATATTTACGAAAGTTTAGAATGCAAAGATTTTTTTTTCTTTTTTTCCAACTATGATTTTTTAATGTTGCATGTATGTGATTGATTTAAGTGGGCGATTACGAAATCTAATTACTTAGTGTCTGCTACTAAATGTCAGTTTGACTGCATCTTATTTAATTACAAAGACATTTTAGCATACATTAGTTTAGTCTATAAAATTATGTTTTGTATCCTCATCGTATACTGATGAGTTTGTTCTTCATATTTTAGTATATTAATGTATTACATTAACAAAGAGTTATAGTCTATTACTAATTTTTTTCTATTTTGATCCAAAAAATTATCGTTAATTCTAAAGTTATATGAATAACTATATTACTGAAAATACAAACATTAAAGTTCCATTAAATAAAGAATTGCTTGTTGATATCACAAAGAAAACCCTGCCCTGCCTTAGCATACGGGTAACTGAATAACAGCCGCTGCAATAGTTCGAGTACTGAGGCCGGAGTCCTAATAGCCAATTTTGGCCACGGCCCGACCCCTCCCGAAGGAGGTATGTACTATCACCGAAGGGATGCAACACACCTCCAACCATTTTTGTACCCCAGGGGAAACGAGTTCCTGCTTACTTATCCGGCAGCAACTCATCCGTGTATTCGCGGTGCCCCTCCCGGGGGATTTGCTTGTTGATAATTAACAAATTTAAAATCATGAAATTCTTTCATAGGAATGTATTGATATATTATTAGACTCCATTTGAAGTGTTTTGTTGATATACAATGATTAAGAAAGTTTAGGTGCGTTTTTTTTTAGTAATTTTATACTCTTCAGAATAGAATTTATTAACACTCATCACAACAGGTTCATCGTTTTTAATTTTATGAGAAATATGTTTTTTTCTTTTAATTTCATATAAGATTTGTAAGCTTGCCGCTATTTAAGAATTTAATAAAACTATGTTTGCTCACCGAAGATATTATTTAATTAAAATTTTAAGCACATATTTCATACATTCGTACTTTTTATTAATTCAAAATGTCCTGAACCCTTAAATTCAACATCCAGAAACGGATATTTGGATTCTCAAAAACAAAATTTCTGTAAAACTTTTTTTTAAATTCATGTTTGTTCATATTGTAATCTGTGTTCTGTAGCTTGTGTATTTGCTTTCTTCAGTTGCTACCTTTGGTAACATCACCATATCCCTTCTTGTTTTTCAGACAAATAAACTTCTTAAATTAGAATCTTCTTTAAAATCATGGATAAAGGTTATATTATACAATATTTTATTTTTTTCTAGCTTATTTTTCATTAATTTAAATATTCTCAAAATGAATTAAGCGAATGAAATTTTAGATAGGTGACTCTTTATCTTTGAATAACTTTATTAAAATCAGTTGAAATCTTATGAAAGAGGAAGAAACTAGATTAACCACAGGCATTTCATCTAGATTCATTTCAAGATAGAATTCATTTATATAATATTACTCTAAATCTTACGCAATTCAGTGTTATTTCACGTATCTTTTGGTATTTCCTGTATTTAAGAGCCTGACGTAACCTAAACAAAAAGTATCTTTTAAAAATGAATAAAGATTTGTTCTATGAATTTACTATTTCATGATAGTGAGACATTTTTTCTCCTTTTGATTGTAAAGCATAAGTTTATAAGATTATTAAATTTACTTTTTCTCGTTTATACGGATTTGCTTAAAGCAATGCTAAATAAAATTTCTTGTTTAATACAATCTCACATTTTGAATAATATCAGCACATCGCATAAATCTTGCAATGTATAAAGAGCACCCTATGAGTCATTAAATGAATATGGTTCGTGGTATCAACAGACTTATTTTATGATATGTTGCTTTGCATTCCCTGAAGAACACAAATTTTAGCTCTTAGACTCACAAAGACATATCATAAAATTCAAAGATCTAAGTTGCTTCACATAGATAAAAAAATTTTTAAAAATGAATATTTTACTAAGAATATATGAAATTCTGGAATTGCACAGAAAACATAGGCACATTGAGAAATTCAGATATTCTTGAGAATAATTAGACTAAGTGCGAAATTCAGATATTCTTGAGAATAATAAGGCTACGTGCGAAATTCATATATTCTTGAGAATAATAAGGCTAGGTGCGAAATTCAGTTATTGTAAAAAAATATCTGAGTAATATATGTGTTTTTAATATCTTTATATCTGAGTAATATACAAGGTGATTCGCTACCAGTGCGACAAACTTTCAGGGGGTGTAGGGGACACAAAGGTGTACGGAATCAGATAGGCAAGGTTAAAAATGCCTTCTAGGTGAGTAACGGTTAAGAGAAGCAAAGAAAAAGAACAGGAACAGCAAAACGTTAGTGTACCAGAAGTCATTTTAATGACAAGTTTTACATTGTTTTAAATCTACATGCGTTGTGTTCGAAATTTCAGCCAGAAGTCGTCACACAGGATTCACATCGACGCCGCATGGAATTCCTAACGTTCTGGAAGATTCCTGGTCTGTCTCGCATCTTCCCGGCAGCTACTGAGATGCGAGCGATGACGTCTACAACTGAATAAACGGGGTCTCGTACACCAATGTCTTCATTTGAAACCAGCAGAAGTCCAGGCATAATAGGTCCGGTGATCTTACAGGCCACTGAACCGGACCACCGCGACATATCCAAGGTTTTCCAAATGTAACGTTTAGGTGTTGGCAGACGTCATTAGTGTAATGGGGGGAGCCCCATCATGTAGGAATCACACTTAGCGGCGCAACGACTGAGGAACATGTGCTCTTCGCAGGTTACGTTAATCGTATAAACGCAGAGCTGTGTGCCCGTTAAAATCCGCAGCTCCATACGTGAGGTGCATGCTAGCCAGTTCAGCGTTTGAATATTCATCGTACTGCATCGGGAATCGGTTCGCAAATGCTGACATTCAGCGGGATCGCTGTTCACGCAAAATTTCTGATCAACGCCCTCTACCGCATGACGAAAGCATTTCGGACCGTGCAATGCTATGCGATTTCGATTCGACTTTGTGCCCCCTACACTAAAGACTCTTAAAGACACTTAAGACTCTAAATATATATGAGTGTTTCAGGTAAATGGAGCATTGTTTAACAGTGTGTACAAAACTAAACACAATTCGCAAAAGAGGATGCTATCATTTAGAGAACTAGCAGAAAGTTTTATTGGCAATCGTAAAAGGCACATAGCTGATCAACAAGATGAGTATAAGATAAGAAAAGCAACTGCAGAACAGCAACAAGTTAATGTGGAACTTGCTAGAAAAGACATAAGTAATCAGGAAGAACTTTATGCTATGGCAGCAAGTAATGAAATACTAGAATCTGAAGTGGCAGAAAAAGGGAGCCAAAGTGGAGTAATAAGTAAAGATGGAGAGGTTCAAACTGAAGAAAATAGTAAGTTCACTGGTAAGGGTTGTTTTGATACTATAGTAAATGGCGAATTCATCGATGAAGACTACGATAGTATGGAAGAAATAAGCACAGCGGAGGATGAAGAATTAAAGAAACAACTTACGTCCTTTCAAGACAGGCTCTCAGAAGAAGAAAAATTTCAAATTATGCAACGTGTCAAGAATTCTGGACTAAATGAATATGAAGATCGTGGATGGATGTTTAGTTTTAAATACAAAGGCACCACTTATAACGTAAGATGCAAAGACTTTTCAGAAGAAGAAAATTTTCAATTTATCAAAGACATTAAGCACTCTCATGAATCTCTCGTCAGTGAATGTGATGGATTGGGGAATGAGAATACAACTTTAGTGATTTATATTGATGAAAATAAGGAGATAAATCAAATGTATTTTCGAAACTCCGACAAAATATAGACAAACAGCTAGATAAGACACTTAAAGACTCTAAAAGACGATGAATACAACTGTGGAATATTTGCGTTAATTAACGCTGAAAAATTTACTAATAAGATAAAGGATTACTCATCATCTGAGGTTAATGTAGGTCTGCTAGAAAATAGACTTAGTAAACAGCAGCTAGAAAAGAACACATACACCCTCTTCACGTTCCTTCCGACAGAACCGTTTCAGTTATAAGCCGAAAAAATCGAAAATAAAACTGTTATTAGAACGACGGATGCAGCAAATTTAAAAACAAAAATAAAATTCCGATGGCAAAATTGCCTATTTTTTAAATATTTCTCAAAATTCAGTAAATTACATTTGAAGCTCAAAACAAATTTCATTAAAAAGAAAACTGTTTGTCCTATTCGATGGTTTATTTATTGTTTTTCAACTATCAATAGAAAAAAATACTACAGCCATAAACGTGCAGAAAATGACCCAAAACATCACAAAAAAATTAAGTAAAAAATTTTCTAGATTACATTTTAAAATTCGAGCTTAGAGGTGCATTGAGTCACCATTAAGCCAAATTTCATGGGTGTAAGTGCGATAGATTCGTCTGGACATCGCGCGCGCACACAAACATTTGTTTTATAAGTATAGATGTTAGGCAACAGCAGGCAAATATACTTTTCCATTCCACCTGATTTAAGAATTTTAAACATTTATGAATTCAAACAATTAAATTTATATGAAATGAAGTTTTCTACACCCCAAAACGTTTAGAAATTCAAAAGCAATAGAAAGCAATCAATACCATGTGTTTTAGAAATTCGTAATTGAATCTCTAGGAAGAGTAAGAAAAATAATTCGATGATATCTATAGAATTCCATTAAAAGCGGCTTATTGTCTAACCTGAAAAAGTTTCGAACAATACCATTAAATAATCACCAGATTTGTGTTCTTATTGCAAAGTTCTCTAATTGATATAAACTTCTAGAAGTTGTTCAAAAGTTCTCGTGTCCTAGACTTATTAGAATAACGTGTTCGATAAAAACTAAAAGATATCCGTTGAATTATTAATTTTCCTTCATATTATGTTTTTCTTTAACATTGCTAACGGAAGACCATTTTTAAATATGCGATTTATCCAAATATTTGATTAACTATTTACGACAGATGATTTTGATGAGAACATTTCTAAATTTCACGGAGTATAATTTTTCTAGAATTGTCACTCATATATATTTATTTGATAAAAATATACACTATTTCATTAAAACTGCGAATGGTTTTACTGACATGTTTATTATATAACATTTATAAAGAACATTTCAGTATCACAGGAAAATAATTCAATATGTAAATTTTAAATTAAGGTCAGTTTAAAGAAGTGTTTGAAGCAGTTATCCGTCAGCTATGAAGCTATTTTTTCAGTTTTGATCCTTTTGATTTGGGTTTTTGATATTCTCAGTTTCTTGTTTTAATATTATGTGTCAGTGGATTCATAGATATTTTCTAATAGAAATGGTGCTACTTTAATGATCTAAGTGGACCACTTGTTTAATTGCATATTGGCAATGTTTTTATTTCATTTTAATTAGCAAAGTACCAAAATAGTGATTTTATAGTAGATAAGATACTTAGAGTTTTTTTCATTAGATTGTCATTTTATCAATAGTAATAATCGGTGTTTTTTGCAATAACAATAATCATCATAAAATAGGGATATTTTTGTAAAATATTTATTCAGTCTCTATAATACTTATTAATGTCTCATTAAAGAGTGGAATTGCATTATCAATATTAAAGAAATCAGTCATTCAGATTCAGGTGATTTATATACGGTTATAAAAATAACTTTTCGATTAGTTTGGTCTCAAACAATGACTAAAATTGAATTCTTCAATTAATATTCAAAACTTTATACAAATATGCACTTTTTCAGATGTTTATAAAAATAAAAAATATAAGTACGCACCTTATTTTCACAAGTAGTAATTAATAATTCTGAAATCGCATCACACAGTTTATTTTATCAGCAACATTAGTTTGCGAGTTTAATCAGAATTTACAACACTAAGTTTATTAACTTAAAAACGAAGATATTTAACTTTCTATAAACGAAAATATTTCATATTAAATTATTGTTTCTGAGAATGTAAAATTACAGGATTAAAACACAAAGACACCAGCATGTAATAATTAATAATGAAATAATAAGTCCCTTAAACACTGAAGCAATAATATTTTGTAAATTACAGCCTATGTGGTATCAGATTTAATAAATATGATTTTATTTCATAAAACCTTTATCAATTTTTACATTAGTTTTAATATTCATACAATACTTTTTATAGCTTTTTTTATTGCTGTGAAATGGAGGGATAGTTGAGTTTTATGGAAAAGTATAATCGTCGTTTTAATTAATTGGTACCACGGAAAGTGTAGCAGCTATTTTGAAAAGTTATTTTCTGTTTTCTACTTATAACAAGGTAAAGACTGGATTACTAAAGAATTTTTCCATTCTTGAATAATTTTCTATAACGTTACATTCATGATTAAATACGTATTTTCCCTCGTTAGCTGTAAACTGATAATATTATAATGATACAATGGAAAAGAAAAGTAAAGCTATACAGGGTGTCCACACTTATCGTGGTACAATAGCTAATTTCTAAACCGTTAGAGATGTACATATAGTTCCAATTGGAAAAATGCTTTAAATGAAGGGAAGAATGATAATATATGTTTTCTGAGTGAATAAATATATTCCTGAAAAGTTTACGAAATCTAACTTTTTATACAGTCTCTAGGTCAAATCAATCATATTCAATAAAATATTCTTGACACTCCATCATTTTAAACAAAAAATGACCCACACTTCTGCGACTAAAACTGACCGAGTTATTGAGCTTTGAATATCGCTGACTTAGACCCCTTTACACCATTTCAATAGCCGTCTTGAAGACGATCTACCAATCAATGCGTAGCATTTGCTCGACGAGGCCTCTGATTGGTTAAAAATCATGAAATTCAAAGCTCCATATCTCGCTCGGGTTTAGTCGCAGAAGAGTGAGACTTTCTTTGTTAAAAATGTTAGAGTGTCAAAAATATTTTACTAAATATGACTGATAGGACCGGGTGACCGTATAAGAAGTTAGAATTCGTAACTTTTTCAGAAATATATTTAGTGACTAAAAAACATAAAATATAATTTGTCCCTTTATTTAAAGCATTTTTCCAATTGGAACTATGCGTATATTTCTAATGGTTTAGAAATTAGCTATTGACCCACGATGAGGGTGGACACGCTGCATATAGGATTATTAGAGGGATGATAGATAGATTGAATCATTTTAGGAAAGAATTTCGATATGTTTTAGTGGTACAGAATCTACCACTAGAAGAAGAGCAGAGATTGTAGTATCTATGCCACCAGTGCTTCTACGGTAATTAATTTAAATGTGAAAAAATATCAATTTGGAAATTAAAATATTCACATACAAAATGTATTAAAAATTCATCATTTCATTAAATTTTCAAAATTGTTTGAGAGTTTCCGTCAGAAATATCATACACTGGCATTCAAAAGTTAAGGAACATTTCGTAAAACGCGCGAAATTTGCAATTAATACGAAAACTATGATTCGAAATGAGTTCTGGAGAATCGTGTGGCATTCCATAGACTATCATATACATATTACAGTGAAGATTCGGTCACGAGGGCAATTAGGGGGGGCCACCAGAAAGGGATGAAGGCAAAAATGAAGTTTCACCCATCCTGTTTCACAGAAAGCTGATAACGAGATGTAACTTTTATCAATGGTTTTGGTTTAATGTGCATAATATTTACATGCATTTTCGTAAGCATAGCAAAAATATTCGGGAAGATATAAATGTTTCATTAAAAAATCCCAAATTTTTTTGCATGTGTTTTGCTTATAACATGCAGAGTTTTTATTCAAATTATTCGAAATTAGCAGAGCACTTGAAAATATGTTACAGAAGTATTGTAGTAAACTTTGAAGTAAATACGTTGAATATTACAGGAAATATGAGTGTTTGCACTAAATAATTTTTTACTGCGCATATGCGAGACGCAGCGGAATTGTTCTTTCATAACTTCAAAGCTAGGTTCATAGAGCAAATTAAAAAAAATTCCAGTTGAATCCCATGAAAATTCAGAAAGCTGTCGGCATTTCAGTGAAGTGAATTTCAATTTATCCTTAAGAGAAGCTAAATGATGAGGTTTCTTACACAAACTGATATTTTTTAAACTTCAATCTTCAAATGGCATTCGAGAAAATGCAATTTAAATACTGTATTTAATTTATAAGTGTTCATGGTATTCAGGATATTCAATTTTACTAAAATTCAATGCTACTGTTCGAAGATTCAAATTTAAAAATATCAGTTTGTACAAGAACCCTCATCATTTAGCTTATCTTAAAGAGAAATTGAAATTCACCTTACTGAAATGCCGACAGCTTTCTGACTTTTAATGGGATTCAACTGGAATTTTTTTCAAAGTTTTTTTGTATATCTGGCTTTGAAGTTATGAAAGAACAATTCCGCTGCGTCTCGCATATACGCAGTAAAAATTATTTAGTGCAAACACTCATATTTCCTGTAATATTCGACGTATTTACTTCAAAGTTTACTACAATACTTCTGTAACATATTTTCAAGTGTTCTGCTAATTTCGAATAATTTGAATAAAAACTCTGCATGTTATAAGCAAAACACATGCAAAAAAATTTGGGATTTTTTAATGAAACATTTATATCTTCCCGAATATTTTTGCTATGCTTACGAAAATGCATGTAAATATTATGCACATTAAACCATAACGATTAATAAAAGTTACATCTCGTTATGAGCTTTCTGTGAAATAGGATGGGTGAAACTCCATTTTCGACTTCATCCCTTTCTGGTGGTCCCCTAATTGCCCTCGTGACCGAATCTTCACTTAATATGTATATGATAGTCTATTGAATGCCACACGATTCTCCAGAACTGATTTCGAAACATAGTTTTCGCATTAATTGCAAATTTCTCGCCTTTACGAAATGTTCCTTAACTTTTGTATGCCAGTGTATATACTCTCATGAAAGAGAATAAATAAACGCAATATACATATATATACAAACAAATAAATTCTCGTAAGTTAGCAAGAAAATATCTAATTACTATGTATTTCTAATTAACATTCTTCACAAACAACGGAACTACTGGATTCTCCATATACTAGAAACAAATTTTCGCAACAAAAGTCCTCTCTCCCGTTTAAGTCAGAATACAAAGTTAGGGTAAATTTAATTCAAATCTCCTTTACTACGCTCATTCATGTCAAAATGGGTGTTGACAAAGATTATCGCCCAGTATATCTAACTATAACGGAACAAAGCGTCGTTGGTCAAAATTGCGCCGACAGTAATAAACACAACGAGGGATATGCGTTTGAAATGATAAAAGAACTCCCAACACCTCAGTCATTCTGTTTGTTTATCTTCGTCACTTGGTTTCATTAACTTAATGGAAAATTGGGGCTAGTTGGAATTTGAGAAATGGGATTATCGAGGTTTTAACGTGTGGTCGTATATTGAGTTATGGGAAATAAGGTACGGTCTGTCTGACAGAACTGTCATCTCTGTAATCGTAAGTATGAATGAAAAAAGAAAAGCATATTAAAAATAAATTATAAGATTAATGTTCCTACCCAATTTATTTTACTTTAGTATTGATATTGGCAACTGGAGTTGTTACTATTCGTTGATGTCTCCGTGATTTCTTCAAAGTATTCTATTTGAATACAGTAATTTTATCTTGAATTTTTTTTCGCCTTATAATATGATAATGCTTGTTGGAAAAGTGCCTTAAGGAAAAAGTTATTTAACCCCCCCCCCCGGTTTCTGTATTAAATTTGAGTTCCATATTTATAGATACCATGAGACGATATTAAAAACAAGTCGGAATTTTTGGCTCGAAACTCGTAATTTGAATTGAAATCTGCGGTTAATTTATATCTTTATTATTTATACGGTTAGCATTTTACGTAATTTTTAAAAATATAAATTAATTTCATATTTTTAAAGAAACTGTATTTTGTAGTGTCAGTAAATTTATCGAAAATTAAGGTATATTTCGAAGTCGTAGACGAATATTTTGAAACATTTAATAACTGATTTTATAGTTAATTTATTTTAAATTTGAACTTTATGAGTCACTTTTACTGAGATCATATCATTTTAAAAAATAGTCTTCATTAATATGAAATAAATTTCCTGCATAGCGTTAAAAACAACTTTGACTGTACTAATTTTTACAAAACTTGGAAAATGAAATATTTACGCCTTAATGTTCAAATAAGCTTCGGATATTAATAATTAATATTCAAATGAGAAGCACTTAGACACTTTTTGTATTTTTTCTAAACTGCAATACAAACAAAACAATAATAAATTCCCTTTAAAACAACAATAAATCCCTTTGATCTAGATGAAAGTTCTAGAGTTATGACGTAAAGGCAAAATATTGAAAGGCCTAAGTAACTAAGACTAATTTTATGATTTCCATAGAGAATATCAAACATTAAAAGTGACAGAAAAAGTATTTTGAAATGTCAAACATCTCAATAACACTTGAAGTTACGAGTGTAATGTAACTGCTACTAATCCCCAAGTAGTGTTAAGAGTTATATATTTTAATTCCTGAATTTAAATTTTAATTATAATCAAACACATTAACAGCTATAGAACACAAAACTAAATAGAATTATTAATCTAACTTCCATTTGTGGAACATTTTTCAAGATTGTTCTCCATTTCGATACTTTTTTCAGATTTGTGGGAAGTAAAATAAGTTTTATAAGTTTGCGTACTGAAACTAATGTTCCAGATGCTATATTTATGATTATTGTATCAATATCTGATTTTTTTTATTGTTCTTTTTGTTGTCTAGCAAATTTTACTTCAAACTATGCATTATTAACCGCATTATAATTAATTTAAAAATTCTTTAGTTGAATTTACAGTGTGTATTATTCGTTTTTATACTAAAACATTATCTTACGTTAGGGAGAAGGATGTACCTCGAGTTCGAGGATAGAAAACTGTTTTATAAGTAAGAAGGCTCTTAATTCTCTGGTGGTACAATAATGATGGTAAGGGTGGATATGATTTTAAGAATCTGAGAGGTGTAAAGAAACGGGCTTCAACTATTAGAGCATTTGGATTCTTTAACAATTTAAAATATCTTATTAATAATATTTAATAAATATTTAAAATATGTGTAAAAGTTTTTCTTATTGAAAAGGGTGTTTCTTCTTTTTACCCGATCATTCTGAAAGGAAAGAATGTTAAATAATGAGCAATTAGCTAAACGCCCGAGCAGAATGCATCGTTATCATTCATATTAACAAAGAAATTTTAATAATTGACATTTAGATAATATGCTATAAACTTTCCAAATAAATTTTTAAATAATACTGTAACGTTTTTTCAATCCATTTATTCTTTATGTTAAAATTTAATTCAATTAGATGCAAGGAATTCAAAATTGTTGATTTTCTTGATATCTGAATTTAATACAATTTGTTAATTTCAGTTTTTGCATTAGAAATAATATTTACTTGAAGTAAATAATATAGGCAGCGAATGTGAAGTATGTAATTGTGAAAAAGAAATTTGGTGAAATATTTTTTTAACCTTAATTTCATTTATATTTTTCATAAAATAATGAATTACTTTATCTTAAATTAAGAAAAATAGGAATTATTAAATTAAAATTATATCTTCAACGAACGCTGTAAAGACTGCTTACGTATATCAGGATCAATATTTCATAAGAATATCTAAATATGGCTGCAAGCAATTATGTAAAAAATTAATACCAGCTAAATACTTGCATGTTTATTTTCATGTACAAGGCTTTATACTTTCTAAGAGCACTTCGTCATTCTCCCCATGAAAATACAAAAAACTTTTTTACTGAGAAATTCATAAGAGAAATTTCGTCATCAAATGTTTTGCTGTTTCCTTAGGAAAAACCAGGAGACTTTCTAGTTCACATGAGCTTTGCTGTTAGTTTCTGAGAAATTATTAAGGAAGAACAAGACTTCTTAATGAATAATTTCTTTCTTTTTCAGTTATATCTCTTATTTTTTTCAAGGGTAAGGTCTTTTATACTGAATACTCTTTTACACATTCAACAAGAAATCAGTGAATTCTCTGTAAAATGAAATATTTTAAGGCACGGTGTTTTTATAAATGTAGATGAACTAAAGTTACTCTGAATAGAAAAGAGTAAATGTCTTGGCCTTTACGTGTTATCTGTCTACGTTCGTAGACAAATTTTTGAAAAAGCGCTTTAATGGGCAATTTTAGTTTATTTTTTGGGTCAATGTGATTCAAAGCCATGAATAATACCAGCTGGGAAATTTTCTGGCACTTGAGTTTCAGTAAAATGGGATAATTTAGGTAAAAAATGGTGAAAATTAGAGCAAAAAGAAAAACATTTTAGCAGAAATTCTAATTCATATATTCAAATTGTTTCTCTACGCAGCACACTTACAGCTATGGTGAAGGCAATGATCTAGGATCTGGGAAATATCTGCATTTAGAGAAATGTTATGGCAAGCTGAGTATTCTCTTATTCAAAATATCGCAAAATGCATAGGTATAAACTACATTAAGCAGCTGTAAATCAAAAACCATTGACTTAAGAACTATATTTCTAGTATATTGCTTTCATAACTAAAAAGGAAACATGTGTACAAAATTTCAAGGATATATAATCATAGTCTTTTGAGGTATCATATTTTGCGTAAGTACCTTTTGACAAAATATAAGTTTTTCAAAAAACTAATTTAAAGTTTTAATTTGTTTTCCATTAAAAATATATTTATTTAACTTACTTTATAATTCGCCACATTTGTAGAATATACCTTCTTTATTCACAATCTTATCACTTTTTCTCATTCTGACAGCCAGTAATTTTTTAAAAATATTTTTTGTCCCTGCCAAAGACTGTTTCTTAGAAGTAACGATTCTCTGGTTATTGAAGTTAAGATATTGTTTCAAAGTATATATTGATCATGAACTGTTTCCAGATCATTAAAGACTCCATAAGGCCATAAAATCCATCATTAAACAATGATGCAACTGTTTATGACCCAAAACGTGAAGTTTGTAACTCGACAAATGTGCATTTTGGCAAAATTGTCCGCAGAAGATTGTTGAAACTCAAAAACTTATTTAAATTGACGTGGCTTGCACACAGAGTATATAATAAATTAAAATATGTAAAAGTAAATTAATTTATTATACAGAGTGCAGTGTATTTTGTAAAATGATAGAAAAGAGATAATTTCTGGTTTCGATTTTAGCCACTGTGTTTTATGAAATATTCTGTAACTTCGTTTCTATTTAACGTAGAAATAAAATTAACCCAGATTTAGAAAGCTAAATAAATGGGCCATAAAAAAATTGTGAATTTCGACCCAAAACCGTCTTTCAAACGTAGTTAGATACCTTAAAACTTTTGTAAATTTCAATTTTACTATGGACTGTTTTTATTAATACCAGCAATTTATTTCTTTTAGCGAGATAATTATTCAAGGCACTTCATTGAGGAATGATTCTTAATTTAAATAATTTGCAACATTGTGTAAGTGCCGCGGTGGCCTAGTGGTACCGTCCCGATTTCGGGGCCGGAAAGTTTTAGAGGAAGTTTGGAGAAGGCAGCGCCAGCTTAGGTATCGCCCTCGTCATCTGACCTCTGTTCAAAATTACAAGATCAGTCCCAAAATAGCTCTCCTATATCTTCAAAATCGACATTAATATAACTAAAGGAAACTTGTATCATTTTATTCATTTATCACTTATGGTAGAAATCGTACTCCTATAAAAGAAATTGTAATTTTAACTTTTGAATTCTTTGTGTTATATAAAAAAATTCAATTCGACATTTATCCTTATTTTTTATGGATACTTACCAACTGTGATTTTTTTTCTTTCCTCTGTTCAAGGAAATTGGTATGCAAGCAATAGAATTAACTAATTTGGTGAATTTTAATCTTAAACTTATATAGATTTTTAACTGTTCACAATGTAATATTTTGAAGTGTATTTCAATTCATCATTCAAAATCTGTTGGTGGAGTCGAACATGACAGTAAATATATAAATCTTCTGCTTACTATTAAATATTTGTATAAGAAATGATTTGGTGAACGATAAAAATTATGGGATTCCCCTGACATGTAGAACTTTTATATTCAGATAAATGGATTTAAAACTGCTGTTTAAAAATATTAATGGAATGTTGAAAAGTTCCTTCTTCTTGATATAAATTGCCAATTTATCAAATTAAAGGCTAAGAAAGTAAAATATCAATAGTATAATTTGCTTCTATTTTTTATTTCTATTTATTGAAAAGTGTAGTTTTAAAAGCAAGAAAAATCAAAAAGAATTAACTCAGATTTGATTATTTATCATACTTAACAGCATCTCTACAAAGGAGTGTTTATAAGAACAAAGGGTACAGAAAATACTTATATTTTAAGCAGGTTTTACCTTTCCAAACGCCTACGAACTCAACTTTCAATTAATTTCTGCTGGACTTCAACATAATAATGGTTATTGCTGGATATTATTCGTAAATTGCGACATTTATAAGCCAAAAATAGTTCAAAACGTCTACAGGGTACACCGATGGACCTAAAGATACCAAAGTAAGTGTTTTTCAAAATTTTAATTAGATTTGCAATTATAAATTAATCGGAATTTTAAATTCTATCCTTAATAACTCCGAAGCATATGTGTTTGTGCGAAGAATGTTTAAAAAGATGAAAAATATTTGAAACAAAATTTTAAGTAAATTTTACAATATTTTTCTTCATTTTAGTTATTGTGTTTAGAGACTTCTGCTTTTCATTGATATTAAACATATTTTTATGTGCATCTTATATTTGCTATCAAGAAGGATAAATTTTTAAGAAATAAGATAAAGACATATAAGTTAGGCCTAAAACATTATCATACAACTGTGTAATGAAATAGAGGATCGAACCTCCTTTAATTACTTTTTATTTCTTTGAATTCGAACATCGCGAAATAAATACTTTGAGTATTTTACTGTTGTTTCGAAAATAATCTCGAATTGAGAAACGCTGAAAGAAGAAAAAAATTCTCACAGGGAAATAAGTTATAATATTTATGACAAATAAATAAGAAAATTCAGAAAATAATAACAATTTTCTAACAAGAAGAAGAATATTGTTTGACTTTAAAGTTGAATAGAATTCTTACTAATACGGAAAATCAGGTTTTATACAGAACACCACTGACGTTTCCAAGGAAGTATTTGTTTTTGAGTGACCATAACTAATTTAAAATTGTTACATCCATTTCTCTGGACGACATGCTTCCTCCATTTCTCATACTCCTAATTTAAATTCCTCATAACTAACGCTGATATTAAACCACAGTGCGAATTAGTTGGGCAGCGTAATGCTGTCTACTTATATGAACTTGTGGATAGTCATTTAAACAATTACCCACAGTCGCAAATTGGTAATTCCAACTCTAACGATGGCAACCATTTAGTTTAAATCCATTCATTACTAATTCATAGTAGTTCTACTGCAGACCTAAGCCTTAGATTAAATGTGTGTCTACAACCCATGCAATCTGAGTCACAGGTGGCCAAGATATTATGCTCCTTCGTATAACCGAAACGAACATTAATTGAAGTTTATATCACTTTTTATGACCTAATTCGTATTTATCGAAAGAATAAACATTCACCTTCCTTCAGTAAATATTTTGTAAAATCTTGAGTTCGCGGTTTGGGATCTCAGAATTCCAAATGTAAACAAATTGGTGAATCATATTGTAAATATTGATATGATGTTGTTTTCATAGAATAAAAGAGTTTATACAAATATTTATATGGAAACTTAAAATAATTTGATATACAAGCGACATCAGGGCTCTGAAAGTGAAAATATTTACATTTTCACTTATTTTAATGTTGCGATGTTTATATTAGTTCAATGAATATATGTATTGTTATTAATAAAAGTGATATTGTTATTAATTAAAGTGATAATTTGGAAATATTGCCCTGCTGTTTTATTTTGAAAGTGATGAGCTATTTCAAAATACATTATTGTTATTAAAATTAAGCGTTGGAAATAAAAAAAGGAGTTTCGTTTAATTTACTTGAAGGCGTGGAAATTGAATGCAAGTCCAGTTCATAAACATTTCTTCATTAAAAACATGGA
The DNA here is from genome assembly GCA_013235015.1 of Araneus ventricosus. Classification (NCBI taxonomy): domain Eukaryota; kingdom Metazoa; phylum Arthropoda; class Arachnida; order Araneae; family Araneidae; genus Araneus; species Araneus ventricosus. The sequence goes on from BGPR01000471.1 coordinate 199,916, forward strand.
TGAGGTGAATAAGATGCACCACACAGGCGCTCACGCAGACAAGTACACATACACTAGAACTGAACAAAGTTTCGCAGAGGAAGAGAATTAAATAGAAACGAGCGAAACGACAGCGCCAATCAGCAATGCTGAATCTGCATAAACTGCCATCGTTCGCCAACGCTTGCATCCAACATTACTTCCCACAATGAACTCTCAAATTTCTTTAGAAAAATTACAGCGTGTGTGTTTACTCTCACTATGTTGGTCCTTCCATGAGACAAACCTAATAAGTTCAATTATTTATTAAATTATTTAAAAAATATTATTAATTATTTATCAACATTTATGATTAGTTCAGCATTTTAAATTGTTTTCAAAATACGTCAAGTAAGGTAGAGACATATTTTATCACACAGTAATAAACTAATATCTGTGTGGCTGTGAAAAATTTGCTTTTTTATATTGTTCGATGTTCACTGAGTTTAAAGTAATAAATAAAAACTGAAAATTTATAGTTAACCCACGAGGACGCGCAAGGGGGTGTCCAACACCCCATGCCACGTAAAATGGGAAAAATACCCACTTTTCTTTAGTTGAAATGAGTCAAATCCATACGATCAGCCTTTAACGTCACCTTCAACAGACGGAATGTATTGTAAGAAAAAAATCCTTTATTTTTTATCGGAATTGAGCTTATGGAGTGTCGAACATCCCCTTGTGCGTCCTCCCATCAGGTTTCTTTGTTCAATTGAGTGATTGTATTAGGGACAGGAAAATAATTTTTTCTCGCTATTTAAGTTTTATTGAGGAAACATGTGGGTTCGAAAATATTCTATAATTTTAAAATAGAGATTTTTGCGGATACAAGACTTTGAAACTAGATAATAATGTAAGTAAAAAAAAGTTTTATCATTCTGTACGTAATGTAACTGTATTCAGCTGGTACATGTCTTATCCTTTTTCACAAAGACTATTGGAGGAAAAGCTTAAAATGATAGAAAGTATTCTGAAAAATAAAAGCGTATGACACCCTAAATTTATTGGATCTAAAGGTAAATCCCATCAGAATTCTTATTTGGATTTCTAAAAATATGGTTTCCTCTGTACCTAAGAAAATTAGAAGCAGTATTTTTCTATCCAAATTGTATAACGATTATAAAATTGATGATTCTTTACTATAAAAAAATGTTGAAAACATGTGTGTAAGAAATAAACTTTTCTTAAGTGTTCGCAATGCTTTTAATAATATAATGTTTTATTTACTAAATTTTTCGTCTACAAATTTGTTCCTGTATAAAGAGAACTGCTTGCACGAATCATTTGGAGCAGACATAGCATAAAATGTTGCTAATTTTGCTTAAATAGCGAAATAACTAATTGGGGTGTCGCACACCCCCTTGCGTGTCTTCGTATTACCCTTCTTGCCGAGCGTCTTCCCGGATTAATAGTGCGCTGTTGAAGAAAAACGCTTTTTCTTACTTTTTTCTAGAAATATCAGTTGTATCTCCTATAGTGAAATTTAAAAATAAGGTTTTATTAAATGTACTCTACAATTCTGTGTAATTCGTCATAAGCTGCTTGAATGTCCGACTTTCAACTTGAGCAATAACAAAACGAAAAGATTTAGCTGATGAGTATTGCTTAATTATGGTTTCAGGAAAAAGTTTTCTAACAGCGCAATACATAAGATCTCATTATGTTTCTATAAACCGTCTCAGTGCCACAATAATAAATCTGTAGGTGGCTAATTGATATATTTGCCTTACCTGACAAATTATTTTGGGTTAATTTTTCCCAATTTGTCCTGCAAATTTCATTAGTAGGAAGCATTTTTCTCTTCGAAGAGAAACGGAAATAACTTCTTCAACACTAATGGTCTCCTTCTGCGAGCTTTTCTGTTGGATGATTAATTTCAAGTCTAGAACCACGGACACTCAAGTATTTCATAATACCAGAAGATCAAAGATCGGGAACCATTCCTTCACTTGATGAATTGCGGTAGAACCTTAAAAATTTAAATATGCCCTTAGAGATTAGTCACGTTTTCAGAACTCTGTAAATAATACAATAATTGAGAGGAGCCGATTTTTTATACCTGTGTAAAGTAAATATCATAAAAAAATAATAAAATACATAATACACAGTGATAAAATGCATAATAAAAGTTATTTATATAAAACGAACTGTTTTATTTATGTTCTTCAATTACCAATTCTGTTTTAATACTTCTAACAAATTGTTCAAAACGCTGTTATTTTTATATGGATATTCATACGATAATATTATTAATTTCCCCTTTTAATTTCCGGATTTTTTATTAAACAGCTTTTATATGGATATTCATTAGATAATATTATTAAATTCCCCTTTTAATTCGCGTTTTTTTATTAAGCAGGTTGAGCATATGAACAAAACAACAAACCTATTTTTATCTTTCCATGTTTTTACCATTTCGGCTTGATTCAGACATTTAAATCATATAAAAATATTCCCCTTTTCTACAAACACGACGATATGGATATTCCTGAAGAGTTATTCTCAAAATTAAAATAGTTGTAAGACAATAACACGATCTCTCAACAATTTTACTTCATTATTTTCTTTTCGCTCAGAATATACGTTTTCATGCAGAGAATAAAAATAATTTTTTCTTTACGCTGCAAGAAGTATCGGAAGTTTATTGTTATAGAAATATATTGTTTCGCTGAAATATTCTGATTTTTGGAATTTCACTAGTATTTGAAAGAATAAAATGAATTTATATGTTATTAAAATGTCAAAAGTCCTTCATTGTTTAAACTTGAATTTAAGGGTTTTTTCCCCTATGTTTGAGACTCTACAATGGGAAGAAATAATAATTTTATGTCTATCATACGTCATCTGTAACTATTTTTGATTAATAAATTAAAAATATTTTTCATTGATTTAAATTGTATAGAAATGAGGTCTTACTGTACAGATGTGAGACGGAATTTTTCCATATTCCTTATTAATTACATTTTATTAATAATAAAAAGACGTGTTAAAATGTATATTATTTGAAAAACGAATGAAAAGTTTCATCTGCATTTCAAATAAAACACATTTAGATTTACGTAAAAATTATAATTCATGTTTTCATTACAATTATTATGTAATATTAAAATTATACCACAAAACTATGTTATTTAAAGGTTCGATACAACATATTTTTATTAAACGTGGCAAATATTAATGAAAATTCAGATAGAAAACACAATATACTAAGTGTTATTTTATAAAATACTCATAAATATATTCATTAAGCTAATCACATACCATAAAAGTAGACAAAATTAAATTTCTTTGAAGTTAATTATGTGTGTTCAGTTAAATTTAAATATTGATGGAGAAAAAAAATTATAAGTAATTTGACGAAATCCTATATTTACTTCAAACACTCACTATATTAAATTGAGAGAGATTGATGTAAATCATTTCAAGAAAAGAGAGGAATAAAATTCCTCTCTGCGCAACATAACAATAAATCTTAGTTATCAGTTGACTAGAAGTGATCAATGACGTTTTGAGTCCCAATAAAAGAATGCAGAATAATAATTTTCAGAGGAGGAAGCAAATAATGTGAATGGAAAGACTGGGAGTAAAAGAAAAATTAAATTTAATAATAGCCAAGGAAGTTTGGAAATACATTAAACAATTTTTTATTAAATTTATCCTAATTTCAATATTACGTTCAAAATGAAAATGACATATTCTTAAAATTTATATATAATTATTTTGCGTTTGTTTTATTTATTTATTCAGTGCTGTGTAAATCCAATAAAGAATTACACATCATGTGAAAAAAATAAAAAATTATTGAATTAATGACAAACTTCATAAAGACTTACGCATCATGTGAAAAAAAAAATTAAAATATTCAATTATTGACAGACATCATAAAGACTTACACATCATGTGAAAAATAAGTAAAAATTATTCAATTAATGACAAAGATCATAAAGACTTGCACATCATGTGAAAAAGAAAAATAAAAAATTATTCGATTAATGACAACCTCATAAAAACCCCGCGCATATAAGCAGTTTTGTTGCATCGAATTTGTTGAGAAGAAGAGTTAGTTAAAAGAGGAAAACCACTTGTAACTCGTGAAATGAGATTTTTTTCATTTTCCTATCCAGCAAGTCTACCTAATTAGGTACCATTTTTGTCGAATTAATTTCAGTCGAGTCACTGGTCTGTGCACTGAAAGATGCTTATTGAAAAGAGAACCTCGTTTTTCTTCTACGTGACCAATTAACAGAAGTTGATGATTGCCTTGAACGAATAATTGATTGCCCTGTAGGAAATGGGTTGCTACCTTCGTTTAAAGTTTTCACTTTAGCAAGTATTGAACCGTGGGGAACATTATTAATTTGACGTCTAAGAGTTTGTAGAATGAAAGTCAGGTGGATAATCTGTGTACTTGTAATCAATTTAAAGAAATTGCTTGCTACAGACCAAGATGTATAGTGTAACTACAAGCTTTCCATGAAAGCGCTTAATATGATCTTATTATTAAGTACTATTGGTAGATTAAGTGCTATTGAATGAAGTACTATTGATATAATTAGGTACCAATGCATTGTGAAAGCTACTGATAATAAATACTGAGGATCAATTAAAAATTGAATGCAATGAATAGAAACATAATATTTCATTAAAATAATCTATGTACGTGAATGATGAATAATATTTGATATTTCTTATTTTATGTTTACAGATGCATAATTACAATATAATTAGCACTGAAAAAGACTCTTTCAGAACGCCCTATCGTGAGAAGATTAAAAAATTTCTTAGAGCCTTAACATAAGAGTTTTGATGAAAACTTTATAATGTTTCGATGATATAAATATTTATATAAAAATATTTTTGGACCTTTATAATAAAAATATTTTTGGCGTTTTTAAAATAAACTATTAATCTTCTGTTACTGAAAAATAAATTCAATATGTAAATTCATCACAACTTAATTTAAATGATTTCAATTGATTTAGTAATTTTCAATATAATTAATAATTAGCAAAAAAACCATCATATATGGATACCAACATATATGGATTTAAATCTTTCACACTTCCAATACAACAAAAAAATGAAATGTACATTAAAACAAATCTGGGTGAATAAGCGTTCACTCACTTAAAAGTTTTAAATATTGTACGTATGATATAAAAATTATAATCATTTCACTTTTGACGTATCAAAGTGTATTTTTCATACTATATCTAATTACTCTAGAGTTTGAGATATTCTTCCATGCCACGTTAATTTAATTTCTAACAACAATCCTCAGATAAAATACCACAAAATGCTATTCAACTAAATGACAAACTTGATGGAATCTACTACAGAGAGGCATTTTTCTTCTTCTAAACTTTCAGAAAGACCACTATTCCTGATAACAAGAAGACCACTTGCAATTAGTGAAACGAAATCAGCTTTCATTTTTTTGCCAGCAAATATACGTAACTAGCTATCCTGCATGCCGATTGTATTTCAGTTGCATCATCGTTCTGTGTATTGAAAAGTGCTTGTTTGAAAAACTTCCTCCTTTTTCTTCTGCATGACCAAATAGCGGCACTAGATAAGTTCTTTGAGGACAGAATAGATTAACCTGCAGGAAATGGATTACTAACTTTGTTTAGTGTTTGAACATGGGCGTCCACTGGACCTTGGATAACTTATTTATTAGTCACCCAAAAATTCCGAAACTGAAAGTTCTTTGATTTATTTGTGTTATGTCATGAAAGTTATTTTTCACTTTAATGTCCTTGTTCGCATTTCAAGTACTATTGGGGATTAAAATTATTTTTGCCAGTTCTTTTGAACCTTTAAATATTAACAACTAACCGCCTTTGGCGACCAACTTGTTTGCCGGAAATATAAATTAAATTGAATCCCTTATGCATAATTTGATATTCATGGTTCCCTTAATCCTCTGACTACTAAGAGTTCTCAAAATCTGAGTACAGTGTATACGGAGGTTTGCTTACTAATTGATCTGTAAAATGTATTCGTCCGCCCCGTTCCCCCTTTTCTACTCACTACGGGTGGTGGAAGATATTAATGGCAGGCCTTTCATCTCTTATCTCTCCCCTAAGGGTCCCTTTAATGACCACTTGCCCAACTGCCTTCTCCCCCCCCCTTTCTGAACAGCAACCGGCCGAAATCCGCCCCACTAGTATAGAAGTTGCATGGCCGGTTACGGCCGGCTTAGGAGTCAGAGTGTTAACAAAGAAATTTTAATCTTCAAATTTTGATAGACATTTAACCCGTTTTCTTTTAGTAGCTTTGCACATGTTCTGTTTATTATCTACATGAAGGCCCTCAATGGAGTCAAGAAACTGTGCGTGTTATGTAGCATGTCAAAGAGAAAAGAGGAGAGTTTTGATAATTTAATACAAAAGTAAGATATGATAAAAAGCTAGAGCAAAGTAAGAATATTTTTTTTTACGTACTAAAAAGTCCGAAGCTGAAGTGACGGCGGAGGATTATGGAGGGTTATTAATCTGTAAAAATTACTGGAAACTTGATTGTTTCTGGTTTTAATTAGTTTCTAGATTTATGCTTCGACTACCAAAATGACTTTAAAATTGATATTCACGACAAGAGAAACGAATTGAAATTTAACGTCAATAATTATATTTCCTGAAATTCTAACCCTAGTAGCAAAATGTCATCGGCCATTGAAAGGCCTTTCATCGAAACCCGATCACACAATGATCGGCCGATGAACGTATTCTTATCGAATAGCGATGGATTTTCATCGGGAATTGCTCCGAAATGTCTCATCGGCCATAGATCAGCTGATCATCGATATCGGATGAGTTTTGCTGGCCGATACGATAGAAAACCGAGCAGTGTGGTTTCATGGCGATGAATTTCCGATAACTTTTAGATGAATTTACAAACAGATTTGGATGTGTGTACGATGAAAAATTGGTTGTTCAATAAATGGTTGTTTTTTTTTAATGAAAAAGATGGCCATTTGATTTCAGGTTGGAAAGGTTTTGGCAATAACAGGGGCGATTGTGTTCCGGTATTATCCCAGAAATCCGGTATTTTCTTCATCCTTAATACCGGAATTCCGGTATTTTCTGATAAATCTTTTTAAAATTTAAGAGTACCAAAGACTCAAACAACTACGGATTCTCCGTAGTTTCTTCGCAATTTCGGCTTCTAATACGGACTGCACAAATTATAACCTATACTACGGAGTTCTAGGATGAAATGTTTTATTTAAAATACAATTAGAAGTCCTATTTTTCATTTTCTTAAAAAAATCATTTCATGAGGGATTATTTTTGTAGCTAAATGAAACTTTTTATAAGAAATATGAAAAACCGGGGGAAAAAAAGGCACAATCACCCCTGCAATAAGCACATGGTTATCAAAAAATACCCAATTATTAATATTTTTAATTTATGAGATGCCAAAGAACCAGTGATGGCGCTAACAACTTAGGCCCCACAAAATGTTTTAGGGGGCCCCTCCTCAAAAAATAATGCATGACACTTTTGCATAATTCACTTTCCCAGCTATTTAACAAATTATAATTAGGAAATAATAATTAGGAATACAATTATAATTAGGGAAGTTGCGATATTTTAAATTCAAAGTTAATATGACAAAACTTTCCAAATTATACAGCTGATTTATTTGACATGTTTATTATGAACTCTCCACTGATGACTCACAAAATATAGTAAAAAAGTTTGTTACATTTTCTGAATGAAAATCCTTTTGGTTATAGTTCATAAAATTATTAAAATAAAGTTTCTTGTGATGTAGACAATTTTTAATTTGACGCTACAATCAAAATTGTCCGAATTTTCTTTTTCTTTCACTTGGATGGAATATTGGGCATAACTTTTTTGGGTTAAATGTGTTACAGTTATAAGCTGCAAAGCTCCATGAACAATAAATTTTAAAATTTGATAAGCTTTAACTCATGATAAAAATTGTAAATTATCTATAATATTATAGTTGACAAATAATTGCTTATAAATATATTTTTGCTAGCAAAAAATGTTGATTTTCAGTCCCCTGTCGGAGGCCCCTTATGTACCGGGGCCTCCACGCACCCTATATGGCCGCCCAGTGCAAAGAACAAATATGTTTTTAATGTACAAAGCAAAGCTTTAAGCATAAATGAGCTTCATGCCAACATTCAAAGGAAAAAAAAAACATTTTTGCTAGGAGGTGCAAAGCCCTGCACGAACAAGTTTTATACAAGGAAAATTTATGCACATTGAAAAAAATAGGAATTTTAACAATTTTTATATTTAAGTGAAGACATTCTGCACAGATAACTTCTAAATTGTTCTGATCTTTCTGAAAAAACTATTTTATTGCTTTTGCTATTTTTAGTAGCATATTATATGTTTGAAAAGTTGTCCTTACTAGTGCGGGCAATGCTGAAATCAGTACCATATTCTGGGCAAAATGAATAATTTTCTTCTTTACATGATCTCTTTACAAAAGCAAAAACAGTAACCAACACATTTTACCATATCTCACCTTGAACGCAAGCATGAAAATATTGTATTGAATGTAATAGAGCCAGAGCTGCTCAACATTTTTGTTTTCCAAATTTAAATGAGCAGAAAAAACAGAGAAACAGCATTCCAAATTTTTGCACTTGCGGCCCTCTTGCATTCAAGGTTCGATATGCACAATTCTGTAAATTAATAAATTAATGCTATAATTTCCTTCCAATAACTTTTTTCATTCTTTGCACAGCAGTAAACATTACAGTATTTCACTCAAGATGTCTATAAATCTGTATATTTCTAGAAAGATTAAGCAAGAGAATTGCAAAAAGGAAACTTTACACTTTTATTTTACACATATATATTTTTATTTATGATCATTTTACACTTTTATTTATTTATTATGCCTGTATTGGATATGCTCCGAGAATCTTTCCTCCGTTACTATATTTGCCACTTCTGTTGCTGACAAAAAGATGAAATTTCTCATGGCACCTATTTAAAAAGAAATAAATGTACCATTATTAATTTACAACAATTATATATAAATCGCACATTGATTTGAAGAGATAAATCACTCAACAAATTTATTAAATTCCGGGCAAATTTCTGAATGAAAATTCTATGGAACCATTCAAACGCCCAAAAGATAATTAACCAAATTATTCTGGGATGTGAAGAACTGGTTTCTGGCTTCATAAGAGAAGGAGGTGGAAATTAGTTTTTATTTCCCAGGAGGTTCCAAAAGGAATCATCGAACCAAATATGAAAATTAAAAGTAATAACACACAAAATTAAAAATCCTATCCCTTTAAGTTAAAATAAAGTTCAATATAATATAAAGTTCAAAACCCTTAAAATTTAAAGTAGTATTTTTTCTACATTCTATTGAAATGTCCCTGCCTTTACCCACAAAAACATGGAACATGAACGACATACTTGCAATAGCTAGTAAATGTTTCAGACGAGTATATATTTTATAGTTTAGGAGATTATAGTTTATCTATAAAGTAGATAAAACTTCTTTTTGGTTAATGAAAATTATAAATAAACAATCTTACAATATTGACAGATTATTTTTACTTACTGTTTCTATTGAAAGTTTGAATTATTTTGTAAACAAATTCATTTGTTCACATTAAATCCCTCGGTTTGGACTGTCATTTCACCTTTTCATTAATTTGGTTTCTTTTTCCGAGACAAAAATGAAAAGTTGGCAAGATAAAAGATTTTGCTCAAGAGTTCAATCTGAAATCCACCATCACACTTCAAAGATTTGACAGGTATGCCCATCATCAAAAGTCAAAATTTTTGATGGATAACAAGCAATCACACTATTACAATACAAAACATTCTTCAGCAATATCCTCTCACAGTTTCTGAAGTAACAAATTTGCCATAGAAACACACACACACACGCACGCACACACACACACACACACACATATGGCATCAAGCATAACCATCAAGAAAGTACAAAATAAAAAATTACCAAATATCAACTTGTTTATGAGAATGACATAATAGTAGAAAGCAGCTTGCTGAGAATCCTACAATGCCACTCAGAAAATCACACTGAAAGAATGAAAATTGATTAAATGCATGATTTGATACTGTTCTTTAATTTAAAATTTTGATGATTTCATAAGATACTTTAATAATATTTAAAAATACAGCATCCTCCTTAAATAAATTGAAACCTATTGCTATTAACACAATATTGGAAGAGATATTGCCCCCAAACTTAGAAAAAACAACTAGATTTTGAAAAAATTGAAAATGGACAATTTCGAGGGAAAAAAATTTTAATTTGTTAGATAAACAGAAATAATCAGTTAAATTATTGTTACCCACAACTGATATGAACTAAATGAGAAGCTAACAGTGTGTATATAAGAAGAAAATGGAAGAAAGCAAAATTCATTCATCTGGTTGAATGATCTTTCTGTAAATCACATGTGAACAGATACTTTAATTTTTGGGTAAGAGAAAATTTCACATATATGTTATATATTCTTCTTCGTATGAA